>JAPZDZ010000011.1:11376214-11393756 GCA_029783805.1 Acanthurus tennentii
ATACCTAAAAATAGACTAATGTGTCTATAGATAGACAGACAGATAGATAGATAGATAGATAGATAGATAGATAGATAATCAATTTAGGAAAAAAATATGCATACAAAAAAAACACAAAGTCTTTGAGGTGTTGGTAAAAATCGGGTGTTTGTGCATCATCATCATCCTCATCATCATCCTCATCATCAGCCTCCCTACTTACATCTCTGAACTCGACCAGCCCCAGCTCTCCGAGCGCACTGATGCAGTCATATTCAGAGCCGGACTGCAGAAACAATTGCGCCAAGCACATCTCCTCGCTCCGAAACACCATCTTTATCCGCCACACGGACCTCCTCCGCCGCCTGCTAATCTGCCTGTAGCCAACTGAACAACGAGCTGTTTTACTACAAGCGAAAAAAGGACATCACAAAATTTAACCAGTCGGCGCGTGGCTTTAAATCCCTTAACCAATTAACATCCCCTCGAGGATTAATTATTGTCTATTAATGATGACGATTTTCAGAAGAGAGGTTTACTCTCATTCTGAGTCCGAGTGTCGAACCGGTTTGTTTCTCATCCAAATCTGTCCTGACGTCTGTTTGGATTTATTATATGATAATAAAGATAGAAACCTCCCTAATGCACCTTTTCAATCGAGCGATCGGAGAGAAAGGCGTCATCCTGTCGGCGCTTTACCTTGTACACCTGTCATTACGGCGCAGAAAAACACGGCGACGACGCGACGCAGGCCGGACACAAACGAGCAACAGGCAAACTAAAAATATAAAACATCAACCAGCCATGGAGACAAGAGGGGCCAAAGGAAGCATCATGCGTTAATATAAACCACAGTCACAAATAGACTTCGGCCTTTATTCGCGCGACGTCGCCCGGCAATTGACACAGATTGCGTCTCCGGGTTGCCAGATATTGTTTCATCCGCTGAAATAATAGTTTTGTGTCGATTTTGAAGACAGATATGTTTAAGTATGAAGCTTGATTTTTATTCAGACAATTAGTAGCGAGACAGAGACAGAGGCTAAATTATATATTTCTATAAATGTGGCTTAACTGATTTTAATTTGCACCCTGTCGACACATAACCCGAGTTATTCAACGCTGTTTAAACATTAATTAAGCCGAGACCTACTAGGTTTCTCATGGCTTTATTTGTTAAGATTGTAAATAATACTGGTAATTTCACAGATCAAATAAAAGGTTGTGTGCGATAAATGAGATATAAAATAATCTCAAATGACAATTATATTCATTCGATGATCAGAAACGACCAAGACCAATCTTTTTCACATCATGCTTTTTCAGTGAATTTACTCTCTGACAGATTGTCATAATTATGTTCTCGATATTATGTCATAAATTTGAAGAAATTTACTTTATCCGAGTTTTCTTTGTCCTAGAATTAAAGGATGTTGGCCATAAAAAATGTTGCAAGCAATTCCTTCAATCTCTTTGTCTTCTTTAAATCATGCTGGTAAGAGCAATTTTTTAAAAGGGGATTAGCTCCAAACCTGGCAACCAGCGCATCTTCTTCGTCTGTTCCATCACTGATAGCGGACCGACCAGCTGCTTTTCCTTTTGTGCAAAATCTTTTATTCATTATGTTTTAAGTAATATATGTTTATTTAAGAACATGTTTTTCCTACTGATAAATTTTTACTCATCGTTTTATTTGAACATCTCTTTCACATATCACATAAAACACTCAGATGACCCTAATGCAACACGACGTCAAAAATGATTTATGGTGGCAAAGTTTGACCACTGACACAAGAAAGGAGAATTATCAGTCAGTAGTGATGTAGAGCCAACATAATGGTGGTTAACAACACAACAGTAAATGCAGCCAGTCTGCAAAAGTGAGGCCTGTTCATATGCTGGAGAAAAGAGGGTGACATAATTTAGAGTGAGGCTGTTTTTCCTCATACGATGGAGTGAAAGATGACACCCTATCATGATAACATTGGGACGTTTGTACTTGTACTAGAAACTACATGTCAAAATGTCATCATTAGGTACTGTATTAGGAGTTGGTTTTGCTGTGGTGGGAAATGTTTGTGATCTGAATTGAGAAGAAATGTGATAAATTAAATATGTCCAAGCTGCATCTTTTTTTAAAAAAATGTTTTTACTGAGTTTTCAAGATCGTTAAAAAATGCATGTTTGAGTGCAGTCTATGAAACCCTTTGAAAATAGTATAATTATTAGTGTTATTTCATTCTTTTTGAAAATGATGCTGTCAGGACGATAAAACACAGAACTGCAGAGGAACATCACATTTCATGATCAAACAAAGTTTTTATTTTACGCTGACATTTCTGTTCATAACCCCCCAATCACCCCATTCTCTCTGATGTGAGGCTGAATCACACTACATCAAAAAAAGTTCAAACCAAAGGGGGTTGATGGTTTGCATTCAGATATGAGTGTTAACAGAGCATTCCTTAAACCAAAACTTTCCCCCAAATAAATAAAGGTGACAATAATGTTTAAGATACATATGCTTGCAGGCATTAAAAACACTATCACTTTATAATCTGAGCTACAAAAAAAAGAAAAAAGAAAAAAGGAGTGTTGCACACTCCTGAGGAACATGCATGAATATAAGAATCTCCTAGTACATTTTATGCATCAATGAAACAATCTCAACATCCACTGTTCTTAAACTCTGAACACTAAAACAGACAGATGTGTCTCGCACACTGTTCATTATTTGCACTCACTTTATTAATGAAACAAGGTCTTAATAACAGCTTTTCTCTCAGTGTGATTCTGTGACACTTTGTTAGGCAGTAATGCATGTGATGAGGTGCTGCTGGTGCCCTCTGATTGGTTTGCATTTACTAGTGCTCACTTTCACATGCTGAATAAAAAGACTACATGTGATCATCAGTGTGCGGGACTGTTTCTTTTGCATTAACTAACAAACTTATATTCTACAGTTTATTTAAATTTAAACATTTACAAAAAAGCGCATAATATATGGTAAGAATTGTTACATTTCAAGTCCTCAGGCTATGAGCCAGTCTGTTGAGCTCCTGTGACAGAGCAGTGACAGTATCCAGGATTTTCTGCTTGTCTTTCTCATCTAGCCGAGCTGCACACCGCTGTGCAAATTTATCAGGATGCCACAGCGCTTGCTGCTTTCGTAACATCTTGCGAAACAGCGGCAGGTCTTTTCGGTCCACACCATGCAGCATCACGTCCACCATCTCCTGCACTGTGCCCCGTGGAGCTGGCCAGGGGATGTCGCTGTAGCTCAGCTTTGTGTTGCCAGCTGAAACACCAGCATGAAAAGTAGCAGCACATCCCTCTTCATACCTGCGTTTCTTACCCTGCCGAGTCTCTTCCTCTTTACGTGCCGCTCGTGCCAGATACTCTTCATGTTCCCTCTTCAGTCTGTCCAGCAGTTCCTTGTTGCTTTGCTCTTCCTGCTCCCTCTCCTGCTTGCTTTTCCTTTTTTTCCATCCAGAGGACGATGCTGCCAGTCTTTGGGCTTCAGCGTGCTTTTTGTTGAAATACTCTCTTCTAATACGATCAGCCCAGTCCCCAAAGTCTTCCTCATCATCATCAACTGGGAGAAAATCATCTGCTGTGAAACAAATACACACAGCAGGGTTATTATCAGATGAAGAAAGTCAAAACAAAACTGAGTATTAAAGAATGAGCTTTGATGTACCATCATATACTCCAAAAGTTTCATAGAATTCGTCCTCGCATTCATCAAACAGCTTCTCCATCCACTCCTTCTCAGGGTCCATTTCAGAAGGACGGCTCATGTTTCCTTCCCTCTGAAAAGAATATAAGGAAATTATTGTTACACACTGAAAAGAATGGAAAACATTTGCTACCTGGAAATAACAAAAAAAAAGAAAATATGAAAATGGTATATGAAATGTTAGAGTAATGGCCAGCAGTTTGTTTGCTTGATCATGAGACAGAGGACAGAGCATGTTAATAAACATCAGCATTAAAATACGAGATGTAAACATGTTGAATTCTAACAAATTGATCATTTACGTCCTGAAAATTGCAACATTATAGGTTACAATTTATAAGGACAAATATAATAAGATAATAAAAACAAAATACACTTTGCAATATGTTGAGTTGGGAGTGATCACATCTCTAGTTTTAATTATAATTATAAGGAGTGTACTCCTTTACTTCACACCAAGTGGTATGTAAAGAGGGTGTAATATGATGTAAAAAGACTGAGGCATGCAGAATCACTAGTTTGATCTGATCTAACTTGGACTGGGTTGCAGCCCTGAAAACTAACTGTGTCTTTAGTGTGCTACTTAAATAAAGTCAGCTCTGGGTAACAGAATACAGCACATAAGATATTTTCCCCTATAAACAAATTACATACAACATTTCTGATAAAGATAATTTAATGCTGATTTTTGAAAAAATGACGGTTTAGGAACTGTGACCAAAATATGTAAAAGTTTGATTTCTGTCCTTCAATCTGTTTGTTCAGTCATTTTGTCTGTAAACTGTCAGAGAAGAGTGAAAAATGTCCATCTGATGGTAAGAGGCATTTGTCGCGTTTCTTGACATTTCCTGACATACAATGAAATTAACTGACATTATTTCATCGTCATTATTACAGCGAAAACGGGCACTGCTGATACTGATTCGCGATTAAATATCTGCTGTCACCTCTGTATGTTTCATCCAGTTCAGCAGATCTCCAGGTGTGACTCCCGCACTGTTGGGGGCATTCATAGCCTCTGGACAGCTGTTTTTGAGAGGCACAACCAAGTCATCATACGCTAAAAAAAAACCAAAAGAAAACAAAAACAAAAAAAACATTAATAGACTAAATTACTGTTGACGTTTATTTTTCAGCTTCTTACCCAGACATACTCACCTGCTTTTCCGTATTTAAGAGCCCTGTTAGCTGCGGTGTGTAACGCTGTGTCTCCCTTTCGGTCCTTCTGGAGAACATCGGCTCCGTGTCTCAGCAGCAGCCGCACCGCAGCGTCGTCTCCCAGGCAGCAGGCGAGGTGCAGCGGGCTCCTCTCTCTCTTGCCCCGGGAGAAGTTCACATCCAAGTCCCGGTGTTTCCGTAAGTACGACTTCAGTTTCAATAAACTGCCCTCTTCGACGTACCGCCACACCCGCTTCTGTTTGTGAGACGACATACAGTGTATAAGCTGGGCTGTGGGCCTGACGAGGTTAAATTTATTTGTCTTGACAGTTGAGTAACGTTAGCTATCAGGAAGAATAGGCTAACGCGGTCCTCCTATTAAATAACTCCGAAGTTACCAACAGCTCAGATACGAAAGTTCCGAGGAAATTTTTTCGGCACTGCCACAAGGTGTCAGTATTGGCTACCTTTCTAAATCAGCCATTTTTGACTAATCAGCACTCAGAAGATATGCAGGATGCCCTGAAATTACTTTTTTCTCTCTTTTTAATAGGAAGAAAAAGCCTCTCTGTTCATCTTTTACACTTTGGCTTACAGAAAACTGGTAGGGTTCGTCACTACAGTGTAGTTTTTCATACTTTCAGGACTCTGTGGCCATCTTCAACATAACTAATTACTCCATATTCATTAGCTCTCTCTGGGTTTCTGGGCCTCAGACACCTTTCAGCACGCCACATGTGAGGAAAATGTTATGTAAAAGTGTCCTCTTATGGTTAGAATTTGTACCAGGCTTTTTGTTCTATTTCTAAAAATGTACCCTGGAAACTACATGATCTTGTACATTTGTTTCAAAATTCTCGTTCACAAAATTTGCTTATGAGCTACCACCACAAAATTCTCGTTTACAACATTCGCTTATGAGCTACTACCACATGACCTGGTATGACTTAGTTTGTGGTGGTGTAGTAATGTGACTGTCACAGCTGCCTGAAATTGACCTACGGTCAGAAAATGTAGCCTTGAGCTCGAGGAATGAACAAAGACTCCTTATTTAGAAAAAGCCCTTAAAAGTATGGACTACTGAAGGACACTATGTTTTTCACTGAAAACTGCATGGCTCATTTAAAATTATAAAAAATGTGATTACTGTGACCCTGTCTTACTTGTTTCTTTACTTTTCTTAAAAAAAAATGTTGCCACACAGTTTGAAATCTCGCACAGTGTCCCTCACCCACTATGAGCTGTTTAATCCTATTTTTAAAAAGTTCATAGACATGGTTACCAACACTTATCTTCTATTTCAATTTGTGTAGAACTTTTTACACAATCTTGGAACTTAAAAGCACAATTTATAATTTCTACCACTAGAGGGCTCTCAGTAGAAACAATGAAATTAAGGCAGTGAAGTGAGGTGGAATCATGAGATTTGTGTATTTAAAAGCTTAACATCGACTTTTACGAATGAAAATCAATCAGACTGACTCAGGCAGAAATGTATTTAGCGTTAAGTCTCGTTTGTCAACTTGCTTCCTTGCTCTCTGACTGGTCTTACCTTGGACGTTAGTGACTGGTGACAAAATGAAGCACAACATTACCTTGCATCAAATCTTAGATTTCTCTAAGTTTAAACATTATTAGAAATGTTTTGAATGATGTATGTGCACAACTGTGCTGCTGTATTAAATTTTTTTATACCACGGATTAATACAAATTTTTCCTCAAAAGGGTGACCTTAAAGTGTGGTAAGTTGTTATAAAGGCAGAGAATTTTTGGTTTTGTGAGGCAGGATATTTGTTTTACAACATCTCTGGAAGGAATCTTAGAAATTGAGGTCACAGTATTGCCTTTGTGTGTAGTATCTTTTGTGCCACAATCCTCAGAGCAAACACATCAACATGATACATATGTGATTAAATGGCAGAGAGGCAGCAGATTGTTGTTACAGAGACCTTCAAGAGGTGGCTGCAGCAGCAGAGGACAGTTGCATCATTTTTACAAGTCTACAAATGTGTTTTATCTGAATAGTTAGAGCTACATTTTGTACATCATCTGCACCACAGTTACCACCTAAATCAATTAAAACAGCAGCAAGCAGCCTCTCTGGGTGTCACCCTTGCGTAATTTCTTGTTTGCATGGGCAGCCATCTTTACCTACGATGCTTAAATCAGTGCAGCTGAGCCTCTGAATTGGTTCGGTCCTGTTGCAAATGACAGGGCATCCATTTAGGGAAGGATGCACAATGGAGAGGATAGAGGAGGGAATGAATGGACACTTTGTGTCCTGTGAAGAGGATGATCTTTTCTGAGACTCACATCACCCAAGATCCGGAGTCACCCAAAGCTTGGGCACTTCCGCTCTTTTTTCTGCAGTCGGAAACGACGTGTCCTCACTAACGATGAACGCTTTTGAGTATCTGACATCTCAGGAGAGACAGAGTGAGAGCAGAGGGCGAGGGAGTAAGACACATCTGATTTGTTACCTCAGCTGTTTAAATAGAGTCTTTTAAGCTATGCATGTTTGAGCTCCTTTTTCATATACATCTTCCTTGTCACAAACTCTTGGAGAAGATTACTTGTCACACAATTTAGGTGTTTCCTCATACACTCAGTGTAGTAAAGTGTCAAACACAAACACCCTAATCCTCCAAGACCTCAGGTGGAATATGCATCTCTGCAGAGGGCCGTAAAGCAGAAGGATTCCTCTGAAAGACAGGATATCCCGGTCAGGAACACCTACTTTGCCCATGCTTTGCCTTTCCTGCCTGGCCTGCTGACTCCTATCCTGTCCGTGAGGTCTCTCATCCTCCTGAGACGCTGCCAGGAGGAGCGCTGCAAGAGCAGGAGGCAGGAAGCTGAGGACCCTCCAAGACGCTCCAGGGGTCATCATCTCATCCTACCATGCTATGGTCAGACCTGGGTCAAGGCCCACTCTGCTGGCTGTTCTGCTCAGCCTCCATTGTTAGGATGGAGGAGAATGTGTGCACACTTCCTCTGTCTATTTTTTGCATGACCTGGTTTATTGGGTTCTGATTTATGACAGCCAGACTTGTGCCTCTCACATACAGTAGTTTTGGCTGTGAGCCTGATTGAAAACAACACAATGGCATAAGCTTTTTGTCAATCAACACTATGATGATGACAAGGTTGAGGTTGGAAATTCCATTGAAACTCATTCTTATTACCTTTGCCTCTAGATTCTATTGATATGTGTCAAATATCTCTGAAGATTTTGGGTTCGACCTTTTCACAGGCTGCATTGTTTATCCATCAGCTCAAAAGCCAGAGAAAGTTTTGGTTGAAGAAGTTCAGGAGATAAAAAGCAAACTAACAAAACATATATTTTACATATATGATATCCTCAGTTGCAGCAATAGAAAAAGTATTCAGTTTACCCTTTAAGAAAGTACTTATAGCACACTGTGAAAATACCTACTACAAGGAAAAGTTTTGTTTTTATCTGAAAAGTGACAGGAAACAAAAGCTGTCAAAAAAATGTAGTAGAGTAAAAGTATAATATTTACTGCTGAGACATAGTGATATAGTATATTTGAGTAAAAAGTGGCATAAAATAAAAACACTCAAGTGCAAATACCTCTGTGTTTTTATCATGTCTCATAATGTGTATTAATGCTACACTGATAGTTTAAATTTAACCTTTTGCACAGCTTACTCTTACAAAAAGCCTCCTATAAATGTGACATAGGGAATGATTTTAATGTTGCAGCTGGTTGAGATTGAGCGCATTTCGTTTTATAAGTTAATCCTGCATTTGTTTGTAAAAATCTGACTGTAACCTGCAAAAGTAGCAACAAATGTCAAAAACACACTCTGTAACATAATGGAGCTATAACGGAGCTAGAAAGTGACATATAATGAAAATATTAAATACCAGTTGAGTAAATGTTATTAGTTACACTCCACAATGGGAAAATAAATATCTGAAAATCAAATAGAAACTTGTCTTAGGAGAAACAAAGTCCTGGTGATAATCAACTGACCTTAAAGTTTCATTAAGACTGTTTCAAAGGTGGAAAACACCTCTCATGTTTACCTTTTACTATTGACTGGTTTCTCAGGACAGAAGAAATAACAAGAACAATCGTATATAATATCATCATTTAGTTCAAAGTAAAGCAGATTTAGTGATTAAAAATGTCTGGTAGTATGAGGTGTTGACTGATGTGTCTACAGGATACTCTATGTGATATGATTAGTGGTATGAGATTGTTATCTGATGATATCTCAGATTTACAACTTGGCAAGAATGAGAACCCAGATCTGCAGCAATTTGTCTTTTAAGATCTTTAATCATGTATTTGCATAAGTTTTCCACTCACCTATTGGAGAATTTAGCAATGTTGTAAAAGCATTTCATATCTTATCATAAAATTATTGAGCAGACACAAAATGTTTCATTTCTCACTTCCAGTTTTGAACTGCTCTGCTCTGTTCCTCTCTCTGACTGTCACACATACTAAACTGGAAATAGTTGATACTGTCCCTCAAGCATGAGATTTAAAAACTGCCCTTGAAAGAAAAACAGTCTTTATACATTACCATATAAGAATAAAACATCAATTTGCAAAACAAATTCACTATTGATTTCTCGTCTCTGTGCTCATCTTTGCACAGACACACTCTTGTTGCTTCCTCAAAGATGCAGAAATTACAAAAGAAGTATTGTTGCAGTCACATTATTAATTCAGGAAACCATGCTGTTTTAAGTATTTTTTTTTAATATCTTAATGATAAATTTTCACGAGTGCAGCTGTTTGATGTTTGTAATTTCATGAAGAGGGAGAAAGAAGACTGTTTATACACTCGGGATTCCCCGCGGCAAGCCTGGCTCAAGCGTAGACACACTTCATTTTAACACTCTGTTATTACAGAGGAATGAAAACATTTGTGTAATCATTTCTGAGCAGTCATCAGACAAACACTCAGCCTATGGACGATCAAAGGACACGACCCCCCCCCTTTTTTTTTTTACTCTTGCATTGCTTTGCCTCAAGCTTTGGCAAAGTTCAGGCTATGAAATCTTCGTAACACTATCACATTAGCTTCATAAAGCTTGAAAACCCATGAAAATAATCTGTTGGGATTATCTTTCACAGCAGACTTGGGCTTTGATGCTGACAGGTGGAGGATAGCTGCAGCATGAAATTTAAAAGTGCTTTGTGTGCTGTTTCACCAATAAAATGTGCAGAATCTCTGGTGCATGTCAATTACTCATATCATTTAAATATTTTTTGTTTTGATAATTTCTATGCGGGTGTAAAATGCAAGTGGTTTTCAGAAAATCCCCTTCATAAAGTGTTACACACCAAATGCAGAGATGTGTTTAACAGAGATTTCGTTTGCATGTCAGTGTTTGTGTCGTGGCTCGGATGAGATTAAGCAGAGCTGAGACGGTGATGAAAGAGACTGACTGAATGTAGCAGCAGCTGTTGGCTTTCTTTCAGATTTCCTTTGTTCTCTCTGAATTAAAGACATGTATGACTTTTTCCCCTCTGTAAGGAGTCCAAGTTTTGTCACATTCACCTAAATGGCACACTGTTGTGAACTGTAATTGTATGTGATTTAGACTAAGCCATTCTCCATCACAGGTATTACACCGGGACACGGATAGTCGACTCCCACTACGAATCAGTAACCAAGGATTAGTCCAATCCTTCCGTCTCCTTCTGTTGCTGATTATATCCTGTAAAAAGCTCATTACAGCCAAAATGGTTAATCATTCAACTCTAATTTAAAACTCAACAACCTGTTGTTTGCCCAGCAACAGCAATACATCCAGTTATGACGATGTTAATCCGGACTGACTGATAACATGGAAATGTTCTTTTAAATTAATTCTTGGGGTGTACTGGTGCAGAAAATAAGTACTGACAGATTGGTAATTAACACTCAGAAGGCTTTAAGATCTCAGCTTTTTTGGTTGATCCAATTTAGAAACTTTTGTGCTCCCTGATTGTTTTTGTGAGTGAATTGTTGGAGGGGAGACAAACATGTTTGGAAAGGGAAACAGAAGTTGAACGTGCATTTCCTGCAGACAAATGCTTTGATTTTGACCCTGCAAAAAACAATGGAAGGGAGACTGCCTCCCCTCAGCAATGCACTAACAGGAAGACGCACATTCACTGGATAGGAGAAAATACATTCCACAGCTATCTATCACAAAGTTAAAGAGTGAGACCAGACAGAGGAAAAATGTGTTTTTTGAAGCACCTTTTTTATTACAAATCATAAACATCAATTCAAAATCATGTGTATTCACAAAATGCTTTCATGTGTCTGTCAGAAACCAATTCATTGTCTTTCTGACACTCAACAAACATCCAACAACTCATTACTTCAGACACAGACACACACACACACACACATGCCAGCAGACTGTCAAAGCAGTCACCTTTTAATTGGGCCCTCCACCCGCCTGAAAACATTTGTCAGCTGCCATCTGTCTGTCTAGGATTCCCACCCTCCCTCCCGCTATCTTTCGTCTCTCCTTACCACACTCTTATCAGACAGCAACGCCTCTTACTGACTGGCGCACCCTCCCCACACACACACACACACACACGTGTAACACTGCTTCAGATACTACAGACTGGGCTCTGCAGTCCGGTAGAAATCACACCTCAAGTGCTTACAAATGAAAACAAGGAGAGCGGGGGCAGATGTAAGAGGAATACGCTTCACCGGGACTTGAGGACACAGTTCAAAGCTCAGTATTTTGCATAAAGTCCACAGAAGAACTCAAAGATACACAAGAGCATGTTGTCCTTTTAGAATATACTCCACTTTTTCCAAAAAAACACAAAAAGTCTGGTTCTTGCTTGGTCCCCCTGTATCAAGTAAGTCAGTTTTGCCACCCTGCAACTGAAAGTGAGGCTGGAGCTCGAGTGTGGTCGGACCCCGAAACCACGAGCCTGACTGGCGTCTTCAGTAAGCCACAAAGTCAGAGAGGAGCAGTGGGGACACCCTGAAACTCACTGCAGATGATCTGTGTGCAAGCACCCAGCACTTTAAAGTTTTGATTTACCTGCATTGTTCTGCATTGTTCACCTCTTCCCCAGCATGCATCTGGGCCCTGAGCTGTCGTCACACCTTGGTGGCAAGAGACTGAGCCTCTGTCTTCTGAGAGGACAGGGAGCTGGCTGGGCTTGCATGCAGGGACTTCTTTAGGTTGAGTAGGCACAGGCACTGGGATCTGAAGCGCAGGTCGAAGAAGGCGTACAGGAAGGGGTTGAGGCAGCTGTTGACGTAGGCCAGGCAGGTGGCGTATGGATGAGCCAGCAGCAGGAAGCGCAGAAAGGCACAGGTGTCTGGAAACAAGTCCAGGTAGGAGAGGGCGTCAGCACTCTTCACAACATGGAAGGGCATCCAGCAGGCGGCGAACACCACCACCAGGGTGGTGATGATCTTCAGCAGCCTCCTCTTACGCTGGTCCTCTTTGCGCAGAGTGTTGAAGTGGCGGGTGACGGTGCAGCCGATGAAGCCGTAGCACACCATCATCGCCAAGAAAGGTAGGAGGAAGCCCAGAACGGAGGAGGAGATGCTGAGACCAGCAATCCACAGGTTCTCCTGATGTTGGTTAGTCTTGTTGGTCAGCACCAGGCTGAAGTCCATGGCGCAGGACGTGCGGTTGGTGGTTGCATCATATTTGGTGGTGCGGAAGATCAGAGTCGGGGCGGCCAGGAGACCAGACAGCAGCCAGATGGCGGTCAGGGAGGATTGCGTGTGGCCACGGGTGCGCAGCTGAGTACTTGACAAGGAGTGGACGATGGCCAGGTATCTGTCGAAGCTCATGCAGGTGAGGCAGAAGACGCTGGCGTACATGTTGAGCAGGACCACGTAGCTGCTGATCTTGCACAGGGCCACTCCGAAGGGCCAGTGGTAGCCCATGGCCGTGTAAACAGCCCACAGGGGCAGAGTGACCACGAACGTGAGGTCAGCCAGGGCCAGGTTGCCAATGTAGACGTCAGCAGCTCGCCTCTTACCCTGAGCTCGCCACACGGTGAAGATGACAACTCCGTTTCCAGAGAGGCCGAGGATGAAAATAAGCATGTACAGCACGGGGATGACGGAGTATGATGGTGTCCACTCAGAGTAGTCGCACATGCTGGAGTTTTCTGTCTCCTCGTAGTCGTAGTACTCATAAGGACCGTCGGTCGGCTCCATGTCCATTCTCTTACCCTTTCTTTGTTTTTTTTTTAAGAAAAAGAAAAGTCTGTTTGGTACAGATAGTCCCACAGCAGTTGGCAGCACTCTGAGGTCTGTTGCTACATGTGCAATCTGCCCACCCTTTATATACTCCCCCCACAGTGGTGCCCTCCCAGAACACCCCCTCCCCTCCCACTGCCCTCCTCCTCTCAGCTCTGAGGATATGCTCTTTCATTCGGTATACACCCATCTCTCTCTCCATTCATTTGATATGCACCTCACTGCATGAAACCAACTGGACTCACTTTGACACATGTAATATGAGTTGAAATGCTGATACTTTATTTTTCAGAATATCCCTTCCTTTTTTTCACTTTCCATGCACAAAGTTCATGAACTGATCTCTGGGGGCAAAATAATATTGTTTGAACTATAAATCATTCTTTAAGTTGTTTTTTTTTTCCCAACATGCCAAAGGTATAATTGCAACACTTGTTTTTTTAATTTAACAGGAGACAGTTGATTAGGCTTGTTTAGAGCGTAGCTCATGGGTCAAGTCTGGGCATGACAAGTTTCATTAAGCACCCAATTTTAATGTCAATTGAGAGTCCTTGTGGCTCTGGAGCACTCTGCTGGACTGTGAATTGGCTGCACTATTTAAATTTCTCTCTGTGTTTTTTCATGTCTGTACATGCTCAAACAAGTGGAAACACACATTAAGACAAAATAAAGAGTCTTTTTGCTTTAGTAAACAGTAGGTTTGATGAATAAATCTTTCACTTATAACCGTTAATTAAATATATACCATGAGATCAAAAAGAATATAACGCTTAGAGGCATGAGTGTACTTGCTTTGTCTTTATTATTAAAGTTTTATAAATTGCTCTGAAACTCTAATGCTTCCTGTGAAGATGAGAAAAGTCAAACAAACAAAAAAAAGTGCATACTAATATTGTCCTAAACCTCCATCACTTGCCGTTTTTTGTTGCTGGGACTGCTTGCTGATTTTCAAAGGAGAACTGAAAGCGTTTTTTTTTTAATCATGTAAAGTAGAGAAAAACATTAATAACAAACATCACCACAGAAAAGGAACAGAAAAGGCATAGGCATTTCGTTTTCCATGTCAAATTTAATGCAGTCAAACTTCTGTGCAGACAAAAGTTTTGAACACAGAACAGAAACTCTTGAATTCTTAAGATAATCACAAAGTTTCCCATAATGTCAAATTTATCCAATCGAATTGAGTGGAAACATGTATTTTAATGCACAAAACATCCAAAATATTTGTTTAAAATATAACACGTGGCCATAAAACATGATGGTGAGATCGTGGGCTTGAATATTTAGCTGTGAACACTGTATGTCTCAATGAAGAGTTGTGATTTTTTTTAACAACATTTTTCAGCTTTAAATTCAGAATGACACAACAGAAGAAACGTCAAAAAGGTTAAACAGTCGAGCATTCCTCTGTCCTCCTCTTTCTCCGTGTCTCTCGGGTGAATTTGTTGGCCCAGGTGGGATGGCTCAGTCTTCAGTCTTCTCCGTCTCTCAGCAGAGTGGCAGCAGTGGCGCCAGGGCAACGACCTTTAGACAAAACTACTGTATCACTCAACAATGTTTTCCTCCACTGATCCCTTCCTCCACCCCTCCATCTCTGTGTTCTTCCACCCCTCCCCACTCATCTCCGCCTTCCTCTGATTATGAAGATGAGGATTGATTCCTGGCTCCTCTGCCTTTACCGTCATTTACTGTTTGTTGTTGCCAAAATTATTGTGAGGCATCTGATAATCAAACCGATGCGATTGTGTTTGTGTTTGTGTTCCTCCTCCTCCCGAAACTCTGTCCTCTCTTCCTCCACTTGATTGTGTGTCCAGCTCTTTGTCCGTCCGGCAGCACAGGAAAAGAGCAGAGTGAAGTGAATCAAAGCAAGCTTCCTATCTGTACACTGGCGGGACTGAGGGCTGTTTATAGCTGCGTTCGCTGACAGGGATGTAAATATACAGCTAAATAAAATAACAGACCATGATGAATACAGCAATCCACCCACTCACTTTTCCCAAAATCCCCTTTATGGAGCAGTTTAACAGGCTAAGAAACACAGAATACAAGAAATTAAGTCTGTGGCCATTAGATAAATACTTGTAAATCTGATGTGATACATTTCTTAAAGCTATGAAGTATGATGAAAAAAATCCCAATTCTTCCTATTTTTAACTGTTGGGAGTGACAAGTTCCAATTGGACTGAACATCCATCGTTTCACTCAGCATACCAGAGACTCTGTTTCCACAACATTTCAGCTTGTGTTTTTCCCCCTAATTGCCCACCTGTGCCTCAAAATCGATTGTTGTTATTGTTGCTGCTGTCCTCTCATGTGTGGCCTTTGTGCTGTAAACCACACACCGTGAGGGCAACGAGGCATTCCTCCTGTTTTTACGCTCTGATTCAACCACACCAAGGTGTTTCATCCATCCGTCATCTTTTCCCTTCGCTCAGCTGTCATTCATCAGCGATGACTTGGTAACCAAAAGAAACATATCCAGAGGGTCTGAAAAAAGGGTGAGTACAGGCAGAAAGGCACACGAAACACACACCACAGTGACAGTGTGTGTCTGCGAGGCTGCCGAGCCTCCTTTTGATCTCCCAGTCTGACCTTGCATTTTTATGAGCCTGCTGTTGGTGATACTTGCAGCGCCAAAAGACCGTGAGGTGTGTGTTCTTGTTGTTTAGGTGTGTGTGAGGGTCGGCAGGGGTCCGACAGTTGTTTGATGTGTGTGTTAAGCTGTCATAGACCACATGCACAGGTGCCCCGCTGCGCTAAGACAGCTGGTTACTTGAGGCATTACTGTGAGTCAGACTCGTGCTCTTCTGGAAATTCATGATAACACACGTCTGACCTGATAGCAGCTTGACAGCCCCGATGATAAACACAACCTCGGGCAAACTCTGAGTCATCAGCAGTGGTTACAATACCAATCACATCAACAGTCTGATCTGCACTTTTTAATTATCTGAGCGCTGTCAAAGCTAACACTTTCAGCACGGCTGGAAAGCTTGAACATTTGGGCGTCGTTACCGCCTGCTCCACTGGCCGTTCTCTCTTTACCCTTTTCAAGGAAAGAGCATTAAGTGATTGACACCAGCTTGTTAGACACAAAGGCCACCAGAATGGGAGAAGTTTACGCCTCCTCCTGCTGCTCCAGCAAGGACTAATGTAGCTTCAGCTACAGTTTTACAGCTGACTCCTTCTGAAGGAAGCTCAGATAATTTTTGACTTGTTGCAGGTCAGACTGTGTGAGAAAAACAATTTCTTGCATTGAGTCTCTTGGTTAAGATTAAAACTTTATAAGAGTGAGAATAAGACTGGGTGTAACTGGATGGGACCAGAAGCATTTTAGGAGAGAGTGGGATTTGGCATGACAGAACAGATTATAACATGACAACATGATGATGCACCTTTTCTGTATGTGTGGTAAATTTTAATTGGGATGTATTGTCAATGCATGTCACTGCATTTTTCTCTCTATACCATTTTCTGTAATGCATCAAGCATGTTGTCATTGTGGTTTGCACACTACGTGACTGATCAGTGTGAGTCACGCATTCAGTATCTTACACTGGCACAATATGAACCTGTTTGGTCTCCAAATTATGTTTTGTCACATGCAGACTGAATTGTTTGTGTGCTGATTTGAAGCAAATAAACAAGGAAGACAAAGAAAAGATTATGGGTGAGAGAATAGATTGGGGTTGTGGGCAGGAAGGATTGTCTACATTATATCTGTATGATAACACCGGTTCAGAGAGATACTGAGGAGTGTCTGGTCTTGGCTCTTGCTTTTTGCACGTCCCTTTGACCTGTTCCTGACATGACCAAATATTTGAAAAGCTTGATATTTTGCAGATGCATGTGAGATATTATTGACAAAATTGATTCGTGAATTTTTCAGGTACATTATGATATTTAAGGAGCATTTTTCTTGTATCCCGAAAATGTGTAGCTGAAAAAAAGCGATGCAGTAACAGAACCTTGGTTCATATTTGATCAGCACTTCCTAGTTTGGCTCTTTGATCTGAGTTTTGTGGGCCCTTTGAGTTATGTTGGTGCAACCAATCAATCCCACACTGCCAGTCCATTGTCCTATCAGGAATGTGAGAATGACATTACGTTGCAATGTGGCAAAACTTGCACGTTGTTCAACTGTTTTGCCTTCTTATTTGCTGGAGCCTCCACATTACACTGAAGTCTGGTTGTCAGGGTAGACAGTAAATAAGAGATTTGACAAATAGTGCAACATAAATGTGCTATGAAAACTAAATTGTTTTCTATGACCAAAAAAATATGCCAAGATAAGGTCATCAGTTAAAACAGGCCCAATCTGCCTTGTACTGGTCACCTGGCCAAATAAAGCATAGAAATGAGATACGTCCCAGTAAATTTCTGGTGGGACAGCACCTTTTGAAAGGTCAAGAAACAGCCACACTGCAGACTTCTTGCTGATTT
>JAPZDZ010000011.1:11399757-11415617 GCA_029783805.1 Acanthurus tennentii
ATGTGGACATGCATGAATGGTGAGATTTATATCAGAGACATTATGGTTCATGGTCTGCTGACCTTTGGTCGACTGTTTCTGAAACACAGTATAACATCATCTGGTAACAAACTGCACCGGCCAATCAAATACTATGTGCTAAAGCACTTTCCTGGTTGCTTTGTAATGTGAACCTATAGTGAGATTTTAGAATACACTGTGATGACTTTCCAGTGTTGTAAAAATCCTTTTCACAGTGTATTAAACTGTTGTGTAGTGTTTCTGTGTCTGATGAGTCTTAAAGCTCATGGATGTGGTGTATAACACAAACTGGACCTCCTAGATCGAATTTCATCTGTTCACCGGTATGTGTAGCAACACGTCCACACCAACATAGTCCCTTGAGGTTTTTTTAAAACACAGACCTATTTTCAGCCTAATCCTGGTTTAGGAGGCAACATGAACTTTGAGAGACAACCCCCCCCCCCTCCCAAAGTGGGAGAAAAGAGGAATATGCATCAGAACATGAGACTCCAATTTTCCTTCACATGATAAAATAATTGTTTATAGGATTCCTGTGCTCACTTGGTGTATCAGGACAGTTTTTTCTGAGAATACAAATGGCAGGAGCACAAAATCTGACTTGTGAATGACTGCACTGTTTTTTCATATATGAATTCTGTACAAATTCTGTTCTGTTCTTTTCTAAGAGTACACCTATGGGGGCAAGTCTGGGTCATCTCACCAAAAATCCAGTCTCCTATTACACCCTCTACAGGCTTGGGTCTAATGAATATCAGTAGTACCAGCAGTAGGGGAGGCAAACAGGTGGGGGTGTAGGACGGGGAGGGGTTAGATTGAGGTAAAAGGTGGAGTTGGGCTGAGAAGGGGCAGACAAGCTAGCATTGTTTACAGAGAGGGAAAGGCACAAAAGAGATGATGAGAGGAGGCAGAAGTACAAAAATGCTCTAATGACAGGCATCGTCAGACAAATAACACACAAGATCTTTCACAGGAAAAAGCAAAATCCACTGTAAATGTAAGGGAGACTCAAGAATGTGATGAAAGGAAGATGAAAACTCTCAGTCATCTCATGTGGTTATTGGCTGTGATGTATGTCCTGTATTTCATCTTCACCACCAAGTGTTTTCTTAAACAGAGAAAGAGCAGATGCATGAACACATAAATGGAAGACCATGAGGATATAACTGAAAAGTAGCATTGCAATTAAATGGAGAGGGATCCATCTTGTATTTAAGCAAATTGAAACAGTTTCACTGGTTGGGTAAATTAAAATGTAGACGAGAGCATTCTTGGCTGTCATGTTCTTGGACTGCAGCTGAACCTTGTTGAGGGAGAAGAAGAAGAGGGCCTGTATATATGCAGAAGACTCCATTCAGGGACCAAAGGCAAATGGCTGGGTGAGGCGCTTTGGATGGTGCTGTGGGAATTTGCCCCATTTGAGATGCAAATTCCTCAAAGAGCTGAAAGAGCCGGAGAAACAGGTGTCCAAGGAAGTGTGCTGCTGCGTGGGTGAGTTCGGGTGGGGGTGTGAGGGCGCTGAATGATAACACAGGACGTATTGAGATCCTGCTTGTTCGGTCCAGTTTGTGTGGCACTTCTCTTGTTTCACTGGCTTTGTTTAATGCTAAATGCAGGCAAATGAAGGGGGGTTTGTTGTCAGTGAAGAACTGGAGAATATAACAGGTTTCAGATTTTATTGATTTAAATGTAATTTGGTATAAAACATATGAAGTACAGATATAAGATGCTGGGTTTCAATCAAATCAGTAAACAAATCAGAAATAAAGTCCTATACACTTAAAAACAGCATTTTGCAGATTTACATGCCCAAAGCTTAATCATAACAGTTTCAATGATTAGTCATATGCACCATCTCACTATTATAATGGAGTGTACTCTACATTTTTTAGGACAGATATCAAAACTAAATTCTTTTATAAAAATCAACATAAAATCTTTAGATGGCAAACCAGATACTGTACATCCTGTATCATTTCTGTAAATCCCTTCATGGAGCTCAGTGGCCTTCAACATGATTGTATAAAAGCTCCTGGTAGAAACTCTGATGTACTGCAAGTTGGTTATTTGTGATGTCTTTTCTCAAAAATATAAATATTAAAAACTTCAGAGGACATGTCTGGTAAACACAGCAAAAAACCTCCCAAAAGAAAAACTCCCAACAATCTTTGAGGGCAACACATACCTATAATCATTTCCAATATAAAAACCTTGACAGTAAATAATCTGATTAACATTTACATATATAATTGCTGATTAAGGAATTTCCTGGGCTTATAAACTTATGAATTTAAAAGTATAAACTCTGATTGCTTATGAATTCATTATGAGTTTTTCAAACATTTTTTTCACCTAAGACATCTCAGATATAGGAAACACATAAACACTTTGGTCATTTTCTCAGGTTTGTTGCTCCTTTGACCTCAACATCTTTTGTTGCTATAAAGTTTTTTTTCCCCTTTATGCTATCTACACAAAACCCCTTTGCATGAGCGCAAATAAAATCCTGTAGATACACGCATTTCAAATAACAAGGGGACAATTTGTTTTAATTCATTTGCTTAGCTAAGAAAAAGAAAGAAAGAAAGAAAGAAAGAAAGAAAGAAAGAAAGAAAGAAAGAAAGAAAGAAAGAGAGAAAGAAAGAAGAAAAGACAATCAGATAAGAATTCCTCAGTTTCTGTTGTACTTCATGATTCCTTTAAGATTTTTTTTCCTCTTATCAAAAGCAGTATGTCAACAGAGACAGCACCAGGTACTTCAACATGTTTCACTTGCATTGCATTTTTAAGATAAAAAGATAAAAATAAATAAAAATGGGAAAAAAACTGAGCATTTGGACCTGAGTTTAGATTATATGGTTGCAGAGAAAAAAGTCTCCCAAGGCTTTTTCTTTCATAGTAAAGTTAGAAATGTTTAAGTATAGGGACCCACAAACCTATAAAAGATCGTCCAAAGAGAGAATAAGAAAAAGAAAAGAAAAAAAAGTTTTGTATTAGCATCCCTTAAAAATTGCTTTTTTTCCCCAAAACATATCTAATTCATGGCATAAATCCAAACCGAATGCTATCCAAAACTGAAATCAATCAGAGACTTTTATCACATAATGAGTAAATAAGCTGCTTGGACAACATAAATAAATAAAAAAAAAAATTAAATTTAAAATCTTTGGCTTAGCGGCACTAAATGTCCCTGCACATATTTTCCTTCATCTCTTATCACACAGTCTCTGAGTACTGCTGGTCACTGCTGAGGCTAAGGGATGGTCTCAGGACGCCCTCAAGTGTTCAACAACAGCAAACACGAAATCATGTATGCAAAAACAAAACATAACAAAACAAACAAATTAAAAAAAAACCCTGTGTCTGCAAATTAGTGCAAATGACACTAGCAAAGCAGGAAACCTAGAAATATCTGCGTTGGCAACATAGTGATTAATGCTGGCAGAGAGGAAGACTATAAAGGCAAAGTGCTCTGGGGAAGGCTTCATCTATTAAGACTTCACTTATTACGGAGGAAAAATATTGGAGCACTGTTTATTAGAGGTAAAAAGCAGCAGTTGCAGTTTATTGTGTGTTTGAAAGTGTATGTGTCCACGTTTTATCATTTAAAGCCAACAGTCCCAGTCTCCCACAGATTAAAAACTCAATGAGGTGTTTGCACAGGGCACATCGTTGCCATCTGCTGTTTCTCCCAGGTAATTACACATTTTTGAGTTCCATTAGTTATAAAAAAAAAAAAAAAATTTTCCTCCTATTTTCGGTCATTGTATTAGTAAAAGTCCAGTAAGCAATGACTTGTGTAATGAAATGCCACAGAAAATGTGTTGACTATTATAGCAACTGCTTAGTAGTCTGAGAAATAATATGTTTCTTCCAGCTTACTTTTTTAACTAAATGTAACTGTTACCACAGTGTGCTGTGTGACACCTATATGCACTGACAACTGTGACATATCATATGGAATGATACATGTGTGTAAACTGGTGACACTTACCCTCCTACAGGTAAGTATCATGCTCTACACTGCTTAAACTCTCTTTGGACCCTTGAACAGTCGTGTGATTAAGGAGAGGTGAGGCGTCACTGGGAGGCTTAACAGTCTCCCCTGGTGGTAGGATTGTTGTGTTCTGTTTTTCCTCTTTTGTTTTTCTACTGTCCATGGCATCTTCGGCTTTCAGCCCGTCCACCTTGGGTGTCTTGGGTAACTCCACGATGATGGTGGGCCTCTGTCTCAGGTCCTGTCGATTGGGTGGTTCGGCAGCCATGATGGCCTTGGCACCATGCATCCTGGGAGGGGACTTGCAGCGCAGATCCCCATGAGTCTCCTTCCAGCGTCGCAGCTGAGCATGATGTTCCTTCTCAATGTCTTTCTCAGACACCTGTAACTCAATAACCTGAAACATGAGGAGAACAAAGGTGAGGAGAACAAAGGTGATTCATTAGTAAGCTTGCAATGACTGGTATGTTTTGGCTTAAGTGTTCCAACTCATTACAGGTTAAATCTATTGCTGTTATCATAACACATGAGGGCAAAGTCAATAAGGAAGACAGCCAAATGTGCATCAAGTGCTTGGTCAAAACAATATAACTGATAACAGAGACGACAACCATGACTGGAGTGTAACTGTACCTCGTGCACCAAGAAGCTCTCTTGCATGTACTGTGGATGTATAGCTCGGAGCAGCTCCATGGTTTCATAGAGACCTTGGCAAGCCTTTAGTTTCTCTTGGGATCCCAGCATGCACTTCAGGAGAACCAGACCCACACGGAAGAGGATCTTCACTCCTGAGAACAGCAGTAAACACGCAGCTAGAGCAGAGGTCTTTGCTGATATTTTCAAGAAGTAATAAAAGTTGACATTCAAATGAATGACTCTGGTGTTCAAACTTGAACTAGATTAAAACAAACCCGTGATGTGGTGAAAAATTTCAAATATAACTGGTGCCATCAAATATTTTCAGAGCTGTTTCTGTTGTGCATAAAGAGAGCATTGCACAGAAAGCTGCATGTAACAGACGCAAGCAATGACATTCGTCAATTGGCATTCTTAATTTTGTCGCTTTCTCACAACGCACAAATGCACACTTAGCAGTGGTTACAATGACCTGATGATGATGATTAAGGGACATTACTTGGAATACCTTTTTACAAAAGTTATTCCTCACACCTGCTACATGCACAATTGCACATTACTATGCTGTGCTCTGTTTTTTGCAACAAAGTCACAGAAATTTTGATTTGCTCTTTGTGTACTCTAATGTGCCTTCTGATGCTGCACTGGTGTTTTAAACAGGAAGGGCAGTAAGCACATATCAGGGCCTGGAGGAAGATTAGATACTGCTGTTGTGTATTTAACTCAGTAATAAAACACCAAAGTTAAATAGACAAGTCAAAAATACACAGCATCAGTTATGCCCCCAGTTGTGTAATTAACTGTGGTGTTTTACAGGTAAAACAGATTAACAACTCAAACAACAGAGAGCAGGATTTACATGAGGTAACAAAGGATGTGTTTGCCAGGCGTTCACCCCAATCCTCGATTCTATGTCAAACACAGCTGCTTTCTACAGGCTTGAAATCAAATTTTTACTTCTCCTTCTTGCCATAAAGCACATTACAATACACACTGTTGTCATAATGTCTGTAACAGTGACTTGACAGGTCAGGGGAAACCATTTTTGATTCAACATCTTCATTTGGCATAAATAATATGTCCTTGATTATTTCTCACCCTCACAAAGGAACATGTCCCAGATGCGCAGCACTGATGACCACGGCAGAGTCCGAGAAAAAGCGCACATGAACCACTCTGTCATGTATAAGATGGGATCCAGCTTGTGCTTCTTCAGGTGACGGTGGGCCACAGCAGACACCCGCCGCAGCAAGGCGTACAGGATCTCCCCATCCAGCTGGATCGCCTCCTATAGAGGAAATATTGAACAGCATTTAGTGGATGGGGGGAGGTAAAATGGACCCTTTTCTTTGCTTAATCTGACTGTCTTGTCATTGTATCCTGGTAACCACTTCATATAATTAGTCTGTTAGAACATCAGTGTCAAGGCAGAGATACACTGGCCTGAGAAATGTCACGTAACCAACAGCTACCTGTCACATGGACACACTCTAAGAAAGCTAAAGTTAACACTGTGACTTCCTACTGCTAACAACGAAGTGAAGTTTTATGTAAGTCAGATAACACATTAATTTCAGCAATAAACAGGGTTCAGATAGATAATAATTGACATGTTGAACACTGAAATCCAGTTATAGGTAATATACTTTGATATCAAAGTCTCCTTTGCAAAATGATGGGACTGTGTGTCTGTCTGGATCCTTACCAGCCCTGTGCTGTAGTATCCTGGAAGGTATTTCTCACAAATCTGCACAAGAGCCCAGAATGCATCCTAGCACAAAGAGAGGAAATGACATGCAAATATGCATTCAGTATAATAAAATGAAAAAACAACACAAAAAAAACCCAAAATACTGGGTCAGAGAAATTATTTATTAAATAGTAAATAAATAAAAATAATATAATATAATACAATAAGTAATTAAATAATTAAACAGTGAAAAGTAGTGTGTGTTCACCTCTGCAGGCATATGCATCAAGAGTACAGCAGCAACGGGAGCCTGAGCCTGACAATAGCCCTCTTCAGGACGATGCAAAGTATAAGCTTTCAACACGCGAAGCAGGTCCTGCTGCCTGAATGTATGAACACATATCAGTTATAGCCAGAAACTGTATTCTGCCACATTAACAGAGTGATGGATTTCGTCATAGGCATTTAGAAAACAGTGCTTACCCATGACCTCCTCTTGCTGCAAACATTTCGTGGAAGGGGAACTGTCGATGGAGGTCCCTCTCGATAATATCTAACCATTTAGGATCTCCTGGCTGACTGTCCAGCTCCTAAAAACACCAGTTTTTAGTTAGTTTTGTAACATTACACCTGACATTTTAAACCATCCACTAACAGCTACTTTTTAAAATGAGCTATTCTATTATACCGGCAATTCTGGAACTTGAAGCTTCAGTAAAGTTAATAATATATCCCCTCTCAACCATGCACTACTACTCTGACGTTGGGTATATTACACTGAGCATCTGAACATAAATGTCTTTATCATTTGGCCCTGCTGCCAGCACTCTTGTACTAAGTCCCTGTAACATGCGACTGAGTCTGTGTGTGAATAGAGCAGGCCATTGTCTGTAGAGGTCACAGTGATGGAGTGGGCGTTTTGATGTTCTCACGCTGCTGCTGGACAAACAGCCAGCTGCAGCTTTCTGTCTCCCCGGAGATCTAAGTAGAAAGTAGCTGCTCTTTACTCTTTTCTGCTTGCTTATATATTACTCTCCACTCTTTCGCTGATTTTGCAGATACGTTAAAGTACATGTAGTAATGATATTAACACATCACCACTCCGTCATACCTCCTGCATACTTTATCCAGGACCATTCTTTGACTAAACCACACAGAGTATTTCCACTACATGACAGCATGCCAGACATGGACAATCCCTAGTTGTGTTCTGTATATGTGATATTGCAACTCCCCACAAAGTCCAAGCCTGATTTTGCAGACATTGTCCAAACTTCATATGTAAAAACAGATTGTAACTGACCTGGAATTTGCCTTGATTTTGCTCCCTTTTCACTTTGCCCCCAGTGAGGTAGAGCCAGGCCCGTCCACGCAGGGATGGAGGTATCCCTTTCTGACAGCGCTCTTTCACCTGTTATGCAACAAATATACAGTTACTCAAAAGAGAAGACAAATAGGAGGGAGGAATACAGACACTGGAGGACAGTCATGTAAATACTATAGCGTATACCACTGCCATACTATACTGCCACTGCTTTGCAACTGTTAATCATTTTAAAAACCTAGTGATGATGGAAGTAGTACAGGTTTACTAGCTCAGTTTTTGAAGAGAAAGAGAAAGGAGGCAATGGAGTAAGATTTAAAACGTAGTTTATTAAGAAGACCTTCTTGTGCTTTTTGGCCATCCACTTGTCCCAGCTGTTGAGCATCTCCAGCCATTTTGCCTCCCGCTGCCTGAGCACCTCGTTGGGGATTTCTTCAGCACTGTGGAGACAGGAGACCAATGTCACTGATATAATCAAAGAAATTATTTTAATACAAAATGACAAAGGCAGCACTGTATTGTCTCACTTCCTTGTGTTAATGAAAGGGTAATACTGTCATCAGAGGAGGTGGAACTGTGGCTCATCTCTTCCTTGTCCACACAGGAAACCTAACCTCAGACAAAACACTGGAACACTTGCCAACCGCAGCAAAGAACAGGGAAAACAGGAAACGGTGTGAGAACTTTCCCCTTGTTCAGTTCCCTAAAACCTCCTACACAAAACTTGCACCAATATCTCACTTCACTACAGTTCTTTTCATGACCAGAGCTGTCAAATTTTAAATGAACTTCATTGCCTACTGAACATCTACCCAGTCTTATCAGGCAAATAAACTCAAAACAAACAAACAAAAAAAATTAAGACAGCTGTCTGATAGGCTATTGCATACAACAGCAAAAGAACATCCACAAGATGGCTACCACTAATCTCTAGAAAACAGAGATAAAAAACCAAATACTTAATGGCTTATAATGGTTAACTGGTTTTACTCAGTTTTTCCTGTTCATTTTTACAAGTAATGACAAAACAAAGCCTCAGCCTCTCCCATGCTTAAACCTAAACCTGATGTATTTAAGTGACAAAATTGGAAATTGGAAAATGAATATTTTCTGTTACACACATTTATTTTTTGTACTTTTTTCATAGTCTTTGAATGCAAGTTGAACAAACTGTGGGTGGACCATCACTTTTGAACTGCTCACAACTCAAACACATGCAACTTGTGACAAGGCCAAAGGGTCAAGCCAAAGAGGTCAGTCCAATGATAAGACATTCAGTTATAAATTACTCTAATTAACTATTTACATTCTGGAGTCATCTAATGTTATCCTTTGTTTTCTTTCTTCCAAATGCAATATTCGTTCAATTATCAGTAGTTACCTCGTGGGTGAAATGACAGCTTCTCCCTGTATTACAGTGTCTGTCAAGCAATCACAGTAGGGTTTGAAAGTGTATTTGTCAGAAGCAGCAAAGGTTTTAATGGTCTCTTTTTGCTCGTTTTCGATTACCTGAATGTAAAAAAGTCCGCAACACTTAGTCTGGGGAAACCTTGAATAAAGCTAATGTCTTAATCAATGGCTGCTAACCAAAATAAATAGAGAAAACATTACTTACGTATGTAATGTTACTTACGTGGTCTGCTGGGCTCCACCTGTGAATCCATACTTGTCCACCGGTTTCTCCTCTGGGATAGAAATGCCGTTTACCTCTGAGTAGGATTCATACGACTTGCCTTTCCCATTACTTATCATCTCGTCTGTGCTGCTCCGCACGATGAGTCCATTTCCCTGCTCAGTTTCTGCCATTTAATCAACATTCAACTAAAGCAACAGCTGGCTATCTACAGTCTGTTCACATAATTTACCCTTCCGAACAATCTTGAAAGCTTAGGTGACACTTTAGAGCTCTCCATGAAGACACCCGCCGGTTAGCTGATCTTCTGTCACAGCTAGCTACGGTTGCTAGGAGGATTTGCTTCCTAGCTGCTAGCTCGTTAATGCTAAAAAGCCACTAAACGTAAGATAGTTTGTTTTCACAATAAACCTGTTTGTTCTAATCGCATTGTCGGTGTACGGGTAACATATATATTCTCCAGCTGGTCAAACTATTCAAGAGCAACCGTCGCTACATAAACGATAAAAGCTAAATATGTACCGTATCTGCTTGCTAGCTCCGACGCTAACATGCTAGCATCACACAACTGTCAGCTGACACATACCTAGTTTAGCCTCAAACCTCGCTGTCAGCAAGAATGCATGTCATAGCTGGTGGCTACAAGGAAGAGAGGCTAGAGGAGATAAGTAAACAAAACACCCATGGCATACTGGCTCTCTTCTGCCATCTACTGTGAGAAACTAAGAAATTCAAGTGTAATATTTACCCTCATAAATAAATAGCTTTTATGTAACTCTTTACAGAGTTTGTGTGCTCAATACGTCACTACACTACAACCGCCAGAAACTGGACAACTGTGAAGGTCAGAATTATTTTGCTTGACTTGATTTTATATGGTGATTTTTATTTTAAGGTACTAAAGACCACATGCAGCAGTTAGCAGTCTCTAGAAAATACTGTTACTTAAAAGTGGCTACACGCTAAGGCTAGTTTCACTCACCTGTTAAGTTGTTTAATTAAGAAGATTCAAAGAACAGAATGTAAAATAACATGTGAAGTACTTTGTAATACTCTTACCTCAGGAGGACAAAGACTGTGGCCTCTAATAATCTAAGAAGTACTCAGATCTGTGACCTGGGTGTAGTAAACATAGTAATATTGTGCTGTTACAGCTAAAATCCCACATCAATAATTTTACTTTATGTTTTTCTTATGTTTTGTATGTAAAACCATGAACAGTAGGCTTGAGTATAGATGTCAAATGATGTAAAAATTGACTTTAGCCCTCTGAAATGTAATGGAGTAGAAGCATGAAATACCAGAGATACTCAAGTAAAACTCAATTGTATTTGAGCAATTAACTACTTTTAACTTAAGTGTGATCTTTTTGAAAATTCATTTTACTGATTTTCTATTTAACCATATATATGGACATATGCTCATAAAAACTTGGCATACCCTGTATATTTGCTTACATTTAAAAAAGTCTGTTATTTGTAATTTTTTTTATAATAGGAAAGTTGATTTAATCATTTCTTGACAAGGTAAAGGTATAGTGTCAATGTTACAATTATATCTTTGGATATTAAGGATGCAGCTGATCTAAAAACAATTATGTTCATAACCACACTAGACTGTTCTATAACAGTCTTCTTCATGAATGCTGTGAATCTTTTTGCCAAACTTGATGTGTTTTATGAGGACACACCCAGGCTCCGGTCTAAAAATGAAACTCCATGCATGTAATAACATTGCAACAATACTCAGACATTTTAGTATAAATACTAGATTCTTTATTTAAATAATGTACATATTTTAAAACATATTTACATAAATTAGACCTGCATTGTTACACAGTAGACATAGGTGTATCATTCATACACACAAACATTGCTTGCCTAAAGGAGGACAATCACACCATACAGACTGCAGAAGCACCTTTGAGAACGGCTTTACAGGAGAGAATGAAGGGCACACTTCATTTACATCAAACACTGGGCAACATGACTGAAACAAGACAATCTTGCAATGACAGGAAAGGCCTCTTGATTACAGGTCTAGCTATTTGTTAAGGCTGAAACTGTGCTCACCCTCCCCCCTTGCATTTTTCTGTCAAATATAGGGCTATCTTAGAAGTTAATACAAGTTCAGAACCTTTTGAAACCATATATAAACCACTCTAATGACAAGAGGAGACAACAGATGTGGAGAAATTAACATAAAATGGTGCCAATAGCTGAGACAGAAACCATGCAAAAAGATCAGTGCAGGCAGTGAGATGGAAAGCATTTAAACAATTGTCTCAACTATGTGTATGAGGAAGAAAACACCAAGTTATCTTTACAGCAGGGCTTACAGAGCAAAGCCCTAATCATGTGTTTAAATATGGCTTTCCCTCTTTGGTTTCATAAACCTGTCTTATGCTTTCTTATAACCAGTCAAATATAACTTAAACCAGGAATATGATACAACTTTAGTTCTGAAAAAAACAAAACAACTGTAGGCATAGAAAAGACATTTTAATGTCCCTCTGAACAATTTTTACCCACACTTCCCTGGCCATCACACAAGATTCAAAGCACAAGGAATTTACAGTATTGCTGTATGATGTTTGTAACAACAACGTGTAATTACATACACAAAGTAAATGTGTCTTTGGTGCACCTGCTTTTGAACTGTGAAGACACTGTCCAAACCACTTGGGTGAGCTGTTAGATAAAATGGGACAGACTATCGCGAGCAGAACAGTATAATCAATGACTTCAATCAATGTCATTTGATGCAGCACACGTTCACACACACGCACACATTCACGCACACACACACTTATTACAATCATGGTGACTGTTCATATAAATCATGTCAAGTCATATACAGACATTCTGAATCCAAAATGAGAAGCAGCAAACAAAATTAAAGGGAATAAGGAACTGAGAAAAACAAATTTCTCTCTCTTGCTCACACACACTTGATTCTCGTTAGGATGGCTTCTCTTCTTTTTGTCACCCATCACACATTTCTTGTCAGTAGACACTTCAAACTCTTACTTTTAAAACTAAATAACGTTAAAAAAATACCTCTTTTTTCCTTTTAAATTTATGCCTGACCTATCATTGCAATTGTAAGCATTCCCAAATGCTAGCTTTAGCTTTGTGAAATAACAAATATAAACATTAAATACACCACACATTCAAATAATTTCTCACATGTATACCACACACACCCACACACACTTAATACAGCTTTCCTACCACAAAACAGCTGCAGCCGTCAAACAGCACATATCTTCTTGTTCATTTCAGTGAGTTGAAGTGAAATCGGTAAACCTCACTTCCAAGATTAACGTCTACACAAGAAAATATATTTATGAATGCATGTGTACATCTTTCACAATAGTAACGAAATAGCTGTTTGCTTAACGACCAAAGCAAAGACAATGGAAGGCCAGAACATAGCCCTAAAAACACAAAATATTTACAACTTATCAGGATGTGCGCACTGACAGATTCCCCCCAGCGAAATGACAAAACCTGATCAACCTTCAGATGTAAAATCTTACAAATGTTGTTTCCCTTCACAGGGTTTCTTTGATCTGAGCAGATACTAGTTAGCACTTATATCATTCACATTCACCAACCCAAGACATCGAAACCCAAGTCTTAATTCTCAGTCTCCAAAACATCCCTCCTTTACCAGCATCAGCCTCCTCAGTCCTTCTATACGCTTTGTTCAAACACATGTACAACAAGGAACAGATCAACAACTGGAACAACAGACAGCTGGGGTCAATAGTTAACTCTTAAACTATCTTGAACAAAATAATCCAAAACAATGGCTTACTCCTCTTGTAATATCACTTTTTTTAATACCAGGGCTACCAGGTTTAAGACCCTCACTCAAAGCGAATTGTCCTGCTCTGTCTCTACAGGCCCATTCAGACCAAATCAGGCATTGCAGTTAAAATGCACTTCCTTCTGTTCAATTTAATGTGGGTAGTCTAATTAGGCTGAGGCGCTGTGGACCACAAGGGGTTGAGAGAGTCAAGTCTTTTGGAGAGACGCAATGTGACATCACACCGCAGGAGACAATGAGCTGATTGGCCAATCAGACAGCGCAGAGCTAAACAAGGCTGACAGGAGGGAGTGCTTAAGCTTAAACTTGCATTTGCAAATGGGCCAGCACTCCCAAACCTCTGCACAAACCTGCAGTGATCACTGCAACGCCTGATCTGACCTTAAACGACTCTTAGTCATATCACCAAAAAGTGTCGATGTTATGCAATGAGACATGGGAGACTGAAAGGCATCCCTCAGCCCGCCGTACTCATCTCCTCCTGCATCATGATCAACATGAGTACATCCTAGCTGCCTGCTTCCCCCTCAACTGTTCAAGCACCAAAACAAAACTGAGGAAGAAAACAAAATGTTCACGGGGTGGACTTCAGCCCTGCAGCCGGGAGTGTGCATCGTGTTGGTAGGCCCCCCCTCCTCTTGTCAGCCCACAGGATGCAATGCATTTTTGAGAGGGCTGCAGGTGGAAGACTCAGGCAGACGGGAAGGAAGGACCGGCCTCAGAGAAGCACACACACACACACTGTTACACACACTTTTTCAGTCTGTGTATTCAGCCACAATAGACAGCAGCACCGTGATATCATCTGGCTTCCCTCCTGCAGGACAAGGCAAAAGAGTGTAAGGAGTCTGTGCAATCATTTATGACAGGTTATACAAAGCTGGCCCGGATTTTTACCCTTCAAGTGTTTGTAAGTCACTGACACTTCATACTGGTATCATAAAAAAATTATTTAACTAAAAGGAGTCAATCTAAAGGTGTAACAGAGCCAAAGGTAGCTTTCAGTTGTTCTTTTTCAATTGGTGAATATTGTAAACAGTTAACTGTTTTCATTAATTTTTAACATCAGACAATTTTTTGGGACAACAGAAATATTTGCAATATGTATCATCTTGTTCATGTAGAACTCAACTTAAGGAATTACAGTTTATAGAATGAGACTAAAATGAAAAAAGAATAATATTTTTTGAGGATGTCTGCCTTGATAAGCAAAAGGGTTTTTTGTGTTTTATAGCTTTTAATAACATCTGAATTAGACTTAATTCAAAGTAAGGTGTCACAAACAGGGGGAACACAGCATCTGAAGAACATGGCACTTACCTCTTACATTCAGACCATTGTCACAGGCAAACTGTGCAAAAGGGGACATATAGTTGGGATCATAGGCAAGGTCATGAGCTTGCTTTGCTATACTCTGTGCAGTCTGCAGGATGCTGTCATAATTAGCAGTCTGAAATGAGCAAAAAGGTCATTTTTGTTCAGTTAGGATATTCACTTTATGGTGTAACATTACATTGTGTGTGAAAACAAGAATAAGCTGTTATCCAGAAGTGGCACCTTTAGTTTTTTAAGCTCCTGAAGAATCATATAGTCTGGCATGTTGTCGAATAGCCCATCGCTTGCTGTCAGGATGATGTCACCAAGCTGCACGTCAAAGGAGGAGCTGTCAGCTGCTTCAGGGCTAAAGGAAAGGGGGGGGTTACAGTAAAATCAGTCACAAGTGTAACAGGAGCACACAGCGCCTGAGCTGCTGTAGACAGTTTCCAGTATGGAATTAAGCAGGTCAGAAGTCTACTCTGCCAAATCTTGAGGGTGGACGCAGTGTGGGCGTTTAATCTGACAGCTGACTTTGAGGCAGCCTGCCCTCTGTGTCCTTGCCAGACACAGAGAGGTCCTGTTGCTTGCTGGCGCCATTCAACAGACTTAGGTTTATTTCCTGGGAGCCTTGAGCCTTGTTAATGTGGCTTCATATTTAGATTTTTTTTAGAGAAAGATATGTAAAGATATTGAGAAAAACTGTATCATATAGCTAAATCTTAACTTTATTTTTGCCAGAAGAACAGGATTAAAACTGTGAGGAAAAAAACAGGACCTCATGGCGCTCCAAATGGATTAAGAAAAGGTTTATCCTTCGTTAATCAGGCCATTGTCAGAATCAAAATGTGACATCTCTCTGGGTAGCCTGGTAAGCCTGTATGCATACCTGTGTAATTCCTCTTGCCTGAAAAATTACTTAATGGAGGAATATTTTAAAATAGTATATACTAGAAAACAACAGACACAAAAAGCATTACATTTGTAAAATGTGCAATGATTTGTGTTCTTGCCATCAAGTTTAGACAATGCCATCTAATAAGACGGCCTGTGTCAGTCGTTTGCCTCGGTTACATTTTGTACCAAACTAAGTTAGGATACATGATCATAACAGACATAATCGTCCCAATTCAAATTCTCTGAGAGACGGACTGCATGGGATCGTTCGGAGCCAAAGTATCACATTACTTGGTGCAGTGAATAACATGGATAATATTGTGCACAGTGTTATTACAGAGTTCTGACAAACAAGTCTATGGGAAAACCTTATCAACCTTTAGTCATTTAGAAAAAATAAATTAATCAATATATTTTTCACAATTTTTTCTTAATAATAATCAGCATGTACTGATGAGTGTAGTGTTTTATTATGTTGTGAAGATAAAGACAGTGACGTGTTCATCTTTAAAAT
>JAPZDZ010000011.1:11475567-11492070 GCA_029783805.1 Acanthurus tennentii
CTTTCTGTATTCAAATTACTGCATGGCATCAAAACATACGGACTGGAATTATATATTCATAAAAAATAGCAAAACTGATAACTGGTCTTCTTTGAATCTTCCTCCCAGGTCTGGCAGCGTGCAACATTATTGGAATGAGATATATTACTTTGTTGACCACCTGGCCCACAAGTTTATCAGGTAGGTACACAGCAATTAACCTGAGACAGCAGATGTTTTTGCACGAAGAACCATCCGGGAAACACAGTTCGGAAAAAGGGCTGCCACTTTCAGAAAATACTTGGCAGGTGGTTGAATGAACTGTCTTACTATCACCATCTATCATCAGCTAACATCAAACAATCAGATCAACGGACCATATGAATTAGTCAGCGAGTGCTACCAGCTGAGCAAGTAGGTAAATCAGTTCTTTCCGAGGCCAGACGAGACAAAAGAAAAAAAGTTCTCCATTGAGAAAATCTGTCAAGGAGGACATACCAGCCAGTTCTGATATAACCAATTCTACAGTGAACAGTTGCCTCTCTCATTGGCCTCCACACCTAAACCACACCTGTAGCTGCAGGAAGATCCACATAGGATGCTGATTAATCCCAACCACTGTGGTTCAAGACACATCTGAAGTCCAGCATGACAGATTTACAAGATTACAAGATCTTTTAAATCCAGCACATAAAAAAAGAGAGAAAATAATGGATCATATAATGTGACAGTCAACTCTTTTTTTTTCCAGCCCTCAGCTGCGGATGTCTTTTATTGTATTTTCGACAGAAGGAAGAATTCTCATGGAACTAACAGAAGACAGGTACACAGATACACAGCCGCAATGTCTAAATGATTATAGTTCCCTATCTGACACATTTTTCCTGCATATTTTTGGTTTTAATCTGCTGTGTCATCTCATTCTATTTCAAATAATATACATTTTCTGTCGACAAGAGAGCGGATTCGGGCTGGACTGGAGGAGCTGAGGATGGTGCAGCCAGGTGGAGACACCTACATGCACAGGGGTTTTCAGAGAGTGAGTCATCTGTCAAATCACTGAGAAACTGATCCTGCTTGCCCAACAGTATGGCATCGAACTTTTTAAGAATTAGGCCCATTTAATTTTATTACCACTGACGCCTAAATTCTTCTCCCTCAGGCCAGTGAGCAAATATACTACGGGACAGGAGATGGTGAGCAGAAATTTTTCCTTTTTAACACTTAATCACTTCTTCTACTTGTGTAGTTGTCCAATCACACAGATGGAAGAATCATCATATGAAGAGAGAAATAACAACAAAAACCCAGCTGCCCTTTCCATCACATGGCAACTGGGTTAAAAATATCTTTTTCCAAACTCATGCTCACGTTGATACACTTGAAATATAAATTCCTCCTGATGCGAAAGATTTTATATCATTACTCAAATAGTTTTTTTCTTTTTCGTTCTGGCTCTGACTTTCAGGTTACCGGACGGCCAGCGTTATCATTGCCTTGACAGACGGTGAACTGAGGGAGAATCAGTTTGACCTGGCACAAAGAGAGGTGACGTGAAAATTGATCTTTTTTTAATGCACACTTTAATGAGGCAATGTTCAACAGAGATAATTCTGTAATATTACATAATTTAAATTTACCTTCACCCTATTATAATGCATCATATTGCCCATTTCCCCCCTCACTTGAAAATAACATAAAACTAAAAATCTTAAAGGGTGAATCCACACTCAATTACTTTCTGCAGAAAGATGTTGCTGTATTTTCCTTCATACGTTAAATATCTCAGGCTTGTTGCGCTCGTAGCCACAGCCCTCTCTGTGATGTCACAGCAGATGTTTTCCAGCAGCTGTCAATTCATTAGTAATAATATATCTTATGGGGACGAGGCCACAAGTGAAAAAGCTTTCAAGTTTCGACCCATAAAGAGCAGCCTCCCCTTTGTTATTAGTGAGCATGAATCATTTTACAACCGCCTATTTGCTGTTTGTTTGTTTATTTGTTTATTTGTCTCGTTTCAAATCAGGCCAGCAGGGCGCGCCAGTTGGGCGCCACTGTGTACTGTGTGGGGGTAAAAGACTTTAATGAAACTCAGGTAAATAAACTCATCAATCAATAATCCAGTGTGCTAGAGGAGGAATGAACTAATCATCCAAACAATGAGACATATAACGTCAATCAATCATGTTTCTTGACAGCTTTCAACGATAGCTGACAGTAAGGATCATGTGTTTCCTGTGAATGATGGATTTGAGGCGCTGCAAGGAGTCATTGACTCGGTACGCAAAGATACAAGCATGGCACTTAAATATCACAAAAAAGTCATATGATTGATTAAATACCTCATTAAATAAATCAATCTTCTATAACTTTATTCAGAATTTTCAATTATTATGATGCCTTTCAGATCCTGAAGAGATCCTGCATTGAGATCCTGGCCGTAGAGCCATCGAGCATCTGTGAAGGAGGTAAAGAGGCACTGCCAAAGAAAAAACATAAAAATAATTTATTTACAAAAATCTATAAATTCTGTGAGATAAAACATTAAATATTCAGTCTTCGGATTGTTTTCAATTGAGTGTATGTCAACATGGATTAGAATATTATCACCTTCTGTTTTACACAGCGTCCCAACTTTTTTGAGACAGTCTTACGATATGTTTACATACTCTGCAAGGAAAAATGATAAAAATGGTCCATTTGATTCCACTTCAGAATCTTTCCAGGTGGTGGTCAAAGGAAATGGCTTCCTCCACTCTCGAGACGTACAGAAAGTTCTCTGCAGCTTTCGTATCAATGACACAGTCACTTTGAGTGAGTACATGCTCCAAGATTTTCATTTATAAAACGCTCTAAAAAGTTCTATTTTACACTTTTTCCAAGAGTATTTGATATCCGTTTTTTGGGGGGGTTTAAACTGAATCAATTCATATTTTTGCATTAAGAATGGTAATGTTTAATAGGAAAGGAGTCACTTTTAGTGACAAACCCCTGTGAATTTTTTACCTCATTTTTGGTTTCATGACTCACAGCTCTACCTGCCCAGCACCAAACATCAGACAGACAAAGTTAGTGACAAGTTAGTGAGGAAAGTGGAGAGCTATGCACCTAAAGAGTGGGATCATTTTCTCAGGAACTGATGGAGACCAAAACAGGATTAAGATTACTGGATTTGGACTAAAAGGAGACTGAATATTGGATTTAAATTCATCACAGCCCAGACACGTGATTCCAGATAAATGTTTACTGTTGCTTTGTGTCTGCTGGGTGTGCTAGTAAATTTACTAGAAATTAATAAGTTAAACTTTTTAGTTGTTGCCCAAAGAGGCCAGAAAGCCCAAATATCAATGCAATATCAGTGCTTCAAGTACCTGACCTTTTCTTTATTGCAGTGTAAAGAAGAATAATTCTAAATCAAATCATTGGTAAACTTGGGTAAAGAACCAAACTTGCTCCATAAGTTTATGAGTTATGTTGATCAAAATGCGAAAACCAATAAAATCCTATAACTGAAGGGTTTAAAGGTTCTTGAGAAAAACAGTTTGTAAATTGTGAAATACAATTTATTTTTTATTTTTCTTATTTTATTAAGAAGATTAATACACTTTCAGGCCAGGGCACTAAGTATGATTTATATATATAAAGAGCCAGTTAGCTTAGCTTAGCATAGCATAAAAACTGCAAACAAGGGGAACTAGCTGGTCTGGTTCTGCCCAAAAGTAACAAAAGAAAAAATATTGCTGTTTTGATGGTAAATAAAAGAGAAAGGCAGAGAGGAAGAAAGAATTTGTGAAAGTCAATTTTATAGCGTATTAAATGTTATTGTATTTAGGTTGGATATTTTTGCTTAAGTGCAGTGTGTGGACTGCACCAGTTTATCCTAATAGAAGAATGTTTATACTGTGTCTGGTGTAAAAAAAAGTTAAGCAAAAAAACTGTCTTCTGTCATCTACATTATATTGTGAAATGATCGACAGGAGACAATAATGGTGTAGGTGTGTGAATCCAAACAGCTCATAAAACCATTCAACTATTAATAGACAGAAAAGAAAAGCAGCAGTTTTTGGGTTTCCATTCAGCAGCAATTTACATCACAGTGCAAAGTTTGTTTTGGCCATGCAGATGTGAATGGGTGGGGAAGAGCAGCTCTTTGTGGCCCGCAATGATTTAAATCCCCATCCTCCCCAAAACCCCACAGCAACCCCCCCCCCCCACCAAAAGCAGCTTTGAATCAACTGGTAAAACGCTCAATGCTTCTCAGATGTCTAAAGGGGAATGTGGATCTCATCAGGGACGAGCACTGTCTTTGCACATACTCAGTCAGGGTAAATAAACCACAAGCCTCTCTCATTTGCTTCAGTTTCCACCAGGAGACGAAGTCCAGGAATTTAATAGCAAAAAGAATATTTGGAGGTTTGGATCTACTGAAGTTTCAGGGCTGGTAGAGAAAAGTCAAGTAAAAAAGTTCCCCTTGCATCACCTTCATTACTTTCTCTTTCACCAGTAATCCTTACTTTTATTGTTATTTATCTTTAAATGTACAGTTAAGTCTCATTTCAGCATGATGCACATTTTTATGTTAGTTTTATTTCCGCAGTGAAAAGACCTTTGGTGGTGAGAGATATCTATCTTTTGTGCCCCGCTCCTGTTTTGGAAAAAGAAGGAACGTAAGTGATTACTGTAACTGTTCATGTACAAGAATGTCTGGATTATATTAGACTGCAGAGATCAAAACAGAAAAATGTTTCACCAAAATACTAACCAACACAATAACTTCATGTCAGCACCATAATTTTATGATCACTTTTTATGATAGTGTGCGCACTCTTCACAGTTTCACTATGTGCAACAAATTTTGTTCATAACTGACAAATTTTTTTTCTTCTTCTTTATCGGAGCGAGACACATTATAATCGTTCTTGTTGACTTTTCTACCATTTCTACAGGTCTGCCACTCTTCATGTCAGCATGAATAATGGCCTGAGCTTCATATCAAGCTCTGTCACAATCACTGCAGTCACATGTGTAAGTACAGTGTAAATAAGATGGTACGGAAAAGTAGAACTCTCATTAGCCTACAGCTCAAAGTATTTTATAATTTTCTGTCTAGATTTTGACATTGTCAGTTGAATGCTGAATGTTTCCCGTTTTCTAGCACAGTGTGTTTTATTGTTTTGTAGGTCATATAGACTCAAAGCATCACAGAAGCCCTAAACCATCAAAGGTTCTTTTGTTTCTGTATGCATCAGCTGTTTTTTCTTTCAGTTTATCTTTGGAGAAAAGTCCAAGTTTCCAGTCACACATGTCTGCAGCTGCAGCAGCTTGCCTCAATTTGTGGCTTTTCATCAAAAAACCTTGATGTTATAAAATCTGAAAGCGCTCCATAACGTCCTTTTCAATTATTTTCCGCTGTGCTAAACATCCTGAAATGACTTAGCTATTTACCAAAATACCTAACTTTCTCTGTGTTGAAAGTGAAAATGGTTTTGCTACAAATACACATGTGGCATTCTTGTAAGTAGGATTTATTTTTCAAACTTCCACTTTCAAGTTTCCACTGTTTAATATGAGGTTTGGTAATGTGTACAGGTTTTGAGAGTTATGGACTGTGCTGTTATAACCTCTGGGTCTTCATTTTTATGTGATATACATGCAAAAGTTACTACGACCATATTCATTAAATGCAGTGACCCTATTTATGTCTTGTGACTATTTTATGTTCCAGTCCGATGGGACGTTTGTGGCCATAGCTCTGCTTATCTTGATGCTCCTGTTGACCATCGCTCTGCTGTGGTGGTTCTGGCCCCTCTGCTGCACTGTGGTACGACAGCCATCTTGGATCCTATCAGAGTGAAGTCAGAGTGAAGAACATGCAATGGCATATATGTTTATGTAGAGCACACAGCCATTCATATTTCTTCTATTTTTTTTTTTGTAGGTCATTCATGAGCCACCTCCTCCAGTGATAGAGGATATCTCTGTAAGTTATGTAATTTATTTTTTAAGTTTTGGTTTCTTTATTTTTTTCTTGACAGTATACCTTCACTTCAGAGATACCTTCACTCACACCTTACTCACCTTACTCTTGTAATTGTGAATACTGTTTCTTTACTGTTCAGGATGATGAGGAAGGTTTTCCCAAGAAGAGGTGGCCCACTGTGGATGCCTCCTATTACGGAGGACGTGGAGTCGGAGGCATCAAGAGAATGGAGGTAGAGAGAGAAAGAAACTCAGATAGCTACTAAAAGATGTATTAAATATCATGCAGACAAACTACTCAGACATATTGCTCAATATGCCAAATGTTAATACTGTACATAGCACTCACAGGCTGCTTGCACTTTACTTAAGTATTTCCATTGTCTGCAATGTTATACTTTTACTTTACTCCATCTCCTACCCTTCCTGTCCAGTAAACATCATGGATCTCCAAATGAAGTGATAGATTGAAGGATGAAGTGTTCCTTTTTGGGTTGAGAAAACTCTTCCACCTAAATTACCTTAAAATCCCCTTTGTTAATGTAAAATATTGAGCCACGAAGCTGAAAACAGGGCTGTTTTTCTGAGCTCATGAAAAATGGACTCTTAGAGACCAGTGGTTCTCACAGGGCGGTAATGCATAAAACATATGATGAGTATGATTCATTAATATGATCCATTACTGTAGAATAAAATAATCAGCAGTATATAAAGTAGTTAAAATGAGCTCAAAGCAGCAAAATGCACATGAATGCAGCATTAACAGCAATCCAGAAACATCATGTATCATACTAACGCTGACAGATATGAAAAAATGGATGAAACATATGGGGATCTTTTTAATGTTCGAAGACAGACGTGGGATCAAGAACATTTACAGCAGGAATACAGAGGGAAACAGGAAGCGACTCAGTCCTTAAAAGAGATGAGTGTGCAAGTCCATACTGGAAGAGACTGAGTCACTTTGTTGTTGTGGCTAGTTCAGAGCGCCAATTGAAAATAGGCCATTTGGCAAGCAAATTGCAAGCTCAACAGATTTACCAAATGTTCAGTAGAAACAAAAATTCACTGTTTTAGGTTGGGATGTGTGCTCTGTCAGTATGTTGACTCCAGTTTTTCGTCAGAAACGAGGGTCCTTTGAAAAGGCTTTGATTTTGCTGCTCTAGATGGTTAAATGAATCGCCTTATTTTCTATGAGGAAAAGAAGGAAAAGGCATGCAGTGGAAGGAAAAGTTCAGAGTCATGACGTCAACAGATTTCTGAGGCAGTCAGACATCTGAGTCCTGTGCTACACGATACTCGAGAGCAGCCGTCAGTTGAGTTTGAGGTGAACAACAGACATGAGACTGAAACGTCCACAGATTAAAAGGGAACAGATGTGTCTGTTTGGAGGAAGAAGGTCAAGGCGACAGAAGTCACCCTCTCAGTGTGAACTGTGTAACAGACTGGTTGTGCAGACTGAGGAGTCTGCGTCGTGAACTTGAAGCTGCGTCGCTTCCAAACACAGCAGTGGAAAATATGCACAACTTCATTTAACTGCTTTCGCTGCCAACTTAAAGCCTTCATGGCTTGTCTGTGGCAGCTACAAAGGAGTAAATCTGAGTAATGAGCTTCCAAGGTTGTTTTGACAGTTTTGCTTTCTCTTGCGATGTGATTGATCATTCCTGACATTTGAGTTGGCTTTTTAGTGGCTCTCTTAAGGTAAATATGTTGCAAAACTAATTAAATCAATAAAAACCTGTACCTTTGAGAAGGCAGACTACATATATCAGTGAGTCTCGCTTCATTTTGAGGTTTTATTCGTTAGAACAGGTTTAAAACTAATTATGTTTTCTTCGAGACTTTGTGAAAATCAAAAATCTGATACAATTAAACTCTGAGGCAGCTTTTTTTCCTTGTTAATTTCAGAACACTGGGTTTAATTAAATTTTACTTAGACATGCAACAAACATCTGCCTATGGGAGGAGAGAGGATTTTTTTACACACAAAAAAATAAAACAGATGCAAAGATTTACATCATGACAACAGGTCAGTGATTGAACCCAGATTCAGAGGCACAAGTATTAGCTCAGATCAGGTTACAGCATTATACTGACACGACAAAGTTGTCTTGTTTTCAAAATAACTTTTAAGAATTGTATCACGAATGAGAGTCAATAAGGCGACGCCAGCAACTCTGTGAAACTGTACATTAGCTGTGTTTTTGAGCTAAATGGCAAAAGTCAGCACGTTAACATGCTTAAAATGACAATGCTGACATGCTCAAGTTTCTGAGGTTTAATTTTAACCATGTTTATCATCTTGTATGCTAACAAGCTATGTAGCACTAAATACAGAGTACAACTAAAGCTGATTGGAATTAGTTGTACAGGTGTTTGATAATAAACCAAAGTGTCGGCTGGGTGAAGAATTCTGACCATTTGCTTGCGCTGGAGGTAAAGTTCGGTGTTAACCAAAATTTTAAAAAGTTTTTTAACATGAACACCGTGAATCTTCTTACCTGTACCAAAATCCCAGGACGATTTGTCAAACAATGGTTGAAATAATCTCTACAAGCCATTGTAAAGCCCTTGATGAGAAGCTCGGGTAGATGTCAGAGAACCGCCAAAGGTGTACAATTCATCATACAGTAATAATAAATGTTTGTACAAGTTTTGATGGTAATTCAAACAAACAGATGTTAGAATATTTCAGTCTAGACCAAAGTGATGAACCAGCCAACAAGTAACTGCTGCCATTAGTAGAGCCACAATGCTGACGTGGCTAAAAATAATTGTAAACACTGCACGTCTCAGCTTCCATTGCAAAAGTAACCAGTTCTGATGGTTCATTTTCAGTTTCTGTTTTAAATGAGCATTACTCCTAACTAGTGACTCCTCTTTGTCAATGATTGCTGCACAAAGCTGAAAGAGTGTTTCGCTTCAGGTCCGATGGGGAGATAAAGGCTCAACTGAAGAAGGAGCCAAACTGGAAAAAGCTAAAAACGCTCGAGTTGTGATGCCTGCAGAGGAATTCATTCCACCACAGCCTTACTACACCATGCACAAAACTATGCGCCCCCAGAAGTGGTACTCTCCCATTAAGGTGCTCCAGTTTTTCACTTTTCTTACATTTTAATAATGTTATTAATTTACTCAGTTCTGTCATTTAAGACCAAATGCCTGTTCATACTTTGCTTATTTTAAAGTTTTTTCTTGTTATCATATCTATGACATCAAAGATGCTATCAGATTCCTATTCAGTATCAATATTTGTGTCCAGTTACGAGCTTTTCTTATGCTTTGAACCACATTTCAGCTTCTTCCTCAGTTTGCTCAGCTGTCAGATGTAAACTGTCATCAAATGTATTGAAGTCATTGATCACAAAATGTTGACACATATAAAACAACTCCAGATGTTTAGAAAAAAAGCCATGACAAGTGACCTCTTCCTCACAATCATGTCCATCCAACATAATCTAATGAAAAAATGTTTCATTTTTATTGTTCCTGGGAGTGGTGTGATATCAGGAAATAGTTAATAAAAATTGTTTCCTAATATGCTAGTCAGCAGGATGGATGGTAATAAGAACCAGACATGAACTGAAGTAAACCTCTGAATATGGAATCTGTTGAGCGTGTGTTTCTCCTGAAGAAACACATTCTTTGTTTATCCATCTTTTTTATCATATAAAACTTCTTATACAAGAATCAAAGAGAGAGAAATCAGCAGCATAAAGTGCAGCACACATTCTGGCAGAGCCACAAATAACCACATAGTTGAGCGCTTACTCGCTGGTATATCATTTCGTCTGTGATCGTCTTTCTGCAGGGCAAACTGGACGCTCTGTGTGTGTTCCTGAGGAGAGGCTATGACAGAGTGTCGGTGATGCGACCTCATCCAGGAGACAAGGTGAGGCAAGCCAGAGCTGACAGAAAAGATAGAGAGTCAAGTTGTGACAATGTGTTTTCCTCCAAGGAGTGATAACAAAAAGCATCAGCTCCTTACAGCTGCACGAATTTATTCAAAACAATGCAGTGATTAAAATTATGAACCAGCTCTGTCAACTTTTGGCAGACAGACGTTCAGGAATTTGCCAGGGCTTCAATTCAGGGTCTTTGGAAAATGAGGTTCGAGGAGAGAAAAAAGCAGAAATTAAGTTGAAATCTTATCTTTGTGACATTTGCCACAGTTATTTCATGGAATAAACATTTTTAAAAAGCCAAAAGCTGCATGAAACCATTAGAAGAGTGACTTTTAGGAGTCCCTCAAGTGGCAAACTGAGTAGACAAAGGTGAAAAACAACTGCAGCGTTGTCTGGAGGAATGCTCTTGTCTGCAGAAGTCATTAGAAGTGGATGCTGTCTGACTCCTCCAAGTGTCAGCAGGGCTGGGCTGGCAGGAATGCTGTTTCCTTCCATGACACTCACTAACAGAGGAATTTCCTCTTTCCATCTGTAGAAAGCTGTACCCCTCTAAATTACCAACTGCTGTGCCAAAGCAGATTGAGGAATTTTTTAATGCACCACCCTGCAGTTTCTTTTGTGTACTTTTATTAACATCTCACATTGCCTGTTAAGTTCATAAACAAAACAGGCTTCTTACTTTTTGTGCCCTAAGCTAACTTGTTTTTTTCTGCATTACAGGGCAAGTGCATAAACTTCACCAGAAGCAAGTCCTACCCTGCTCCTCGCTATCCCATCTACAACCATCCCTCCACACCCGTCTACACTTTGCCTCACAGTTATCAGCGTCGCCCGTCAGATGACAGCCACCTCTCCCATTTGCCCCCCTCGCCAACTTCAATGCTCCCCCCTCTGCCGTCCACTCCTCCCCCATCTTCCTCCACCCCTCCAATGTATACGCCACCTCCAAACAGAGCCCTGCCTCCGACCAACATGAGCTCAGTGTCTTCACTCCCGTCCTCAACTGACTCCCTCCCGCCTCCACCTCAGGGCCCACCCCCATGCAGAGCTCCTCCTCCGTCACGTCCTCCTCCACGTCCAAATCATGAGAACCACTGATGAAAATGATTAAAACTAAAGAGGAGGAAAAGGAGAGGATTCAAGCTCAGGATGGAAACCTGAAAACACCTTCTCACTGTGCCTTTGTTTAAAGAGTGAGGTGGTGAATGTATAATAATGGTGGTTCAACACCTGCACAACTAAAACTTTGAACAATTAATTCTGTTTTCCTGAACAAGTGGCTCACGTATGATGTGCCATGAACTAAGACTTTTTTTTTAGGTCTAGACAGTGAATACTTAGTGTAGTAAGCACAGCTTTGGCTTTTAGATGCTGCTGAAGCTAAACAATGTATACATTTTTTTGTAGAAAATTTCTTTTAATATGAAATCAGACAAATTGGTCAAGCATTGCAATGTGTTAAGGAGCGGTTTATTTAGCATTTTAAGCTTTTTTCTGATGTTAATCTTCTGATCTGAAACTAATGTTTCACTGCTTTTCATAGTGAAAAACAGTAATCGTGAATTTAAACAGCAGAAAATCCAGTGCCTTAGCAACTGCGTCATGTGTTTTATACATGCAAATCTGTACATATTGTGAATTGACATTCATTAAATCACAGAAATATATATGTATGCATCATACTGCATTAGATGTTTGATTTCCACGGAAAATAAAAATAACTTTTTTTAAGTAAAAAAGGGGGCAGTTCTAGTGATATTTTAACATTTTTGGAATATAGTTTTTCACAATCTTGGCAAGAGTCATATAAAGAGATCAGAACCATTGTTATCACCAGAGTGTAATTCAAAGAGGCTGGTCCTGTAAATAGATAAGATCGCTTCAAAAGGATCTACAATGGAAACACAAGTTACATCTTTCTGATTCTGGGCATTTTTCTTAGGAATGATCAACATGGAAATAAATCAAAATCCTGAAGTTTGACAACCATGGACTTAAATCTGTAAAGCTGCCTGCATAAACTCTTAAAACACATGAGCCTTTGGCAGCATGTGAGGCGGACTGTCAGGAGCCGTTAGAATTATATCACTGACAATACTGACCTCTGGAAGATCATCTTGGGACTGATACCGGCCAAAATGACAGACTACAGTCTTGTGACAAGACATATTCATACCAGTATGATGAGCAATGGGTTAGTGAGAAGTTGTTTTTACATTTTTTCCCTTTGTTTTATTCATTATCATGGTCAGAGGCTTTTATCAGAACTATGATAGATATACTCATCATGGCACAAAGGATGTTTTTAAAAGTAGGCTCATTTGCACAGTAATGTTGTTTAGTAATGACAGTCTAACACTATAACTTAGATTGTAACTTAAATTTCAGTACCAAATTTTAAATGCTGTTCACCTTCACACCAATACATTTGCACAGCTTGCATTACTGTGAAAGATGACAGATTGTTTTTAAGGTTTATTAGTCATTTACTCTAAGACTATGGGAACGTATTTGAAAGCAATAAGATTCTACAATTAAAGTTAAAAAAAACACATAAGACCAAAGGTATTAAAAATCGGCTAGGTCAGCGACAAAAGTAGCTTACAGACCAGCCTGTGAGCTCACTTCTCTGTAGCTGATCTAGTAAACATACGTGTAGAAAAACAGAATTACAACAACAATCCCTGCTCGAGGAGCCCTTGACTTTTGGGCTTGGTCCCTAATAAGAGTCAAAGTAAAATAGCAAAATACACAAGTCATAGCCAAACTAATTTAACAGATAGAGGGGTAAATGCACTAGCTTATCATTAGCTCCAAACAGCTAGCTGCAGTCTAGCTTGCGTAGAATTATCTGAAGCTAGTCATAGTCATAGTTTACCTCCACACAATACGCATATGCTATACAGCTAGCTAGCTGAAGACAGCAGACTGCTTTTGAGGTTAATAATAAAGTAATTGTAGGAATATGAAACAGTATTTGAAAGCACCAAGATTCCTTTAAATGAAGAAAAACCAAAGATATTAAAAATGAGTTAGGTCAACAAAGTAAAATGGAAACTGGGTTTACAAAAGTAGCCTAAGGACTGGTTGTCAAAGTGTTACATTGGACTTAATGTCACTTTTACTGGAGAGAATAAATCTAGTAAACATACATACAGAGTCATTGAAAGTACAATGACAAATAGTAAAATACACGTTCAGTCTTCAAGTTCAAGTTCAGCAACAAAAAATTTAACAAGTAATAAGAAAGCTGCACTAGCCATACACTAGCTCCAGACAGCTAGCTGTGGAATAGTCCCTCCCTTGATTAGCAGTAAGCAAATCAAGAAAAGCTTGATTCTTTTTGATCACAGATCAACACTAACTAATTGTTATTAGAGTACCCTCCAGATAAAACTAAAACATGTTTTCCTTATAAATGTTGGATGTAACTAAGTCAATGAAGCTGCTATCAACAGATCACCAATGGACACCTGATGCTCACTTATTTTGGCTGATAAGATAAGGCTTTTTTCAAGGCTCTGTAAGGGTACACAAACTTTGTCATCTCTGTGGCTTTACATTAGTTTTGTTTTGTTTTGTTTTGTGGTCTGACTAGATCAGGACAACCTGAAAAATATTTATTAATTTTCCTAAGCCACTCCTTTGCCCACTAATGCTGTAGCTAATAAAACAGAACTGCATTAATACTGTGGTTTTATTCATGTTGGCTTTTTGTCATGCTGTCTCACTGTCACAGCATATAGCGACATCTGGACAAAACTCACTTACTGTTTATGTTATTAGCAACACCTGTGTTTTTCCTGCAATAACAAGTCAAAATGTCTACTGAGGATATGTGTGGGCACTACAGTACATACATTTTACACTCAGATTTAAGACTCTCAAATAAAATGTAGGCTGGTAAATAAAGTGCACTATATAGTGAAACAGAGGGGATTTCAGACACAGCCCAGGGCTTTTATTACCACATAAACTTTGGTGACATCATGTAATTTCTCAGTGCTCCGCCCGTGTTCAACCTGAGCACAGTCCAATCAGTAAGAAGAATTGAAAACACCTGTGTTGGTGTGCAGGATCTTTCACAACTTTGTCCTTACAATGAAACTAAAGATAGTTATTGGCTTGGTTACAAGTTAAATTCCTTATCATGACCATGTCAATGAAAATGCCATCAGAGCACAGTGTGATGTATGATCTTGAACATATTCGTGTATGAATCCATTTTAGGTAAAGTGTTCGCTTCCAAGAGATGTTATAAACTTTTAGTGTCATAGCACTCTGTCTACATTTATGGCTGTCATGCTTTTAAAATAGTTTTGGGAAACATTGACCTTTTAAATGAGAAAGCACTGAAATGTCTGTCAGAGGATAAAAGAATGTAGACATGGACACACAACAAAAGAACTAAAATAAGGTTTTGTTTCTCATGTGGTTGGCTTTACATATGCGGACAATGAGTTCAAACGCAAGGTAACTGTTAATGTGCGGATATACTTTGGGCATGACTAAAAACTTATGGAAAACTTGGGAATTTTGTTGGGAAAAGCACATCTTGGCTGCTTTACCCAGCTTTCCTGGCTGGCACCACAGGAAATGTGCATAGGTCTAAAGCTAAAGTGTAGATGGATTAATAGTGGGATGAATAAAGTAGATTTTTTTAAGCCTAACAGCACTCTAAATAACTATAGATTCACAGAAGCCTAAATATTTTACATTTTTGCTAAGATGTGTATAAACTATCTGTAGATTAGAAAATAAAACCTGATATCAGAGTTTGGAATTATGCAACAAATCCAGGAGCAGCCAGTCAGCTGACTCTTATTCCAGTCAAATCTACTAAAATAAATGGCATAATATCTTTTCCATGTGTATTCCTTCGTTTCAGTTCTTTCTTCGTTTGGAAATGCTTTCACAGGCGCATGCAGACAGACTTGCAGTCCTGTGGGTAGTGAGCTCATGGAGGCGTGTCTGAGAACACTGCCGGATAAAAGTCAGACAATAAAATCAAAATCCAACTATGATGCCATGGAGATCTGGGAGATGGATTTACGCAGCTTAACACTTCACCAAGTTCATCAGCAGGCAGTGAAAAGTTGAAGCTAACAAAATATTTTATTATTCCTTCCTATTGAAGAGCATAAAACTGGAACATAAAGATCGGGCAAGTTAGGCCCTTTGGGGAAACTTAAAGGATTTTAGTCCAAAGATTTTTTTTCAGTTTCATGTTAGCAGACAGGTTTTATTCTGTCTGTCATGATAAACATAACACAATAGTCAATTCTATGATTTCAATTTTCCAATCTAAATGTGTGGGTTTTTTTCAAATTTTCTCACTGTGCTTCTGTATTTCTTCATATAGGAATAATAAAATCAAGCTCTTTCTTAAATGTTTTTTAGATTTATTACCATCTGTGCCCCATGCAGAGGTGGCATCAAGTCATTGTTTGTTTGGTTATTTGTTTTTTAAGCCATGAGTAATGCTTAAGTCTTTGCACTTAATTCCAAAGTCAAAGTAGGCAAGTCCAGCGTCAAGTTCAAAGATCTGAACTTTGATTTTTGAACAATTAGGTGTCATCTGTAACATAAGAAACATCTGTAGCACATCAATCTGTTCAACCTGAAGCAGCAGGCTGTAAAAATATGCTCTGCAGTGGCCTCACCTCAGCCAGTGGTCTCGTCCACAGTGGCTGCACAAACAATTGCAACCGCTGACGTACTGCAGATGATCAGCCCCACCGTTGTGTAAGTTGATTAACCACATGTGTAGCTTGCACACAGCCAAGAACTAATTTCTAGGAATGTCTCAGAATTATCAATTTCCATTTGCAAACACAATCCTGACATGTTTATTGTGATGAAATCAGCCCATGCTCTGGCTTACTCTCTGCTTTTTCCATCTCTTCTTGTCCCAAGTTCAGGAGAATGACCCTCTTATTTAATCGAAGATCATATTTCTTTTAAGTGATTGTTGAATAAAAACAAGTCACTAATCTTTCACACAAGCTCAGTTTACCACTTTTCTTCTTGAAGTAGAAGTTTTATGCTGTAACTCACATGTTTTTGTGCTGGTTTATTGGGGGCTCAGCCGGACATTATGATCCCTCATGAGCAGACACTTGTGTTTTGTAGTTTTACCTTTTTTTCCATTTCACCTCTACATTTTCAGTATCTAGATAATGTGATGTGGATAAAAATGAAGATCAACTAAAAACTTTAAAGACAATGAGAAAGTCATTATGTTTGGCCTTCCTGTCTCAGATATTTTTGAGTCCCTTTTTATAAGAGCAATACACGCTGTTTGTAAAAGTCGTCATCCTCATAAAGGAAACCACAGTGAGTCGATCACAACATTAGAGACATGAGACAAATAAGCAAGTTAAAATTACTGGCCAGGGACATGAAACTGATATATATCTTAATATCTTGATTGTTTTTGATGGAGTTTTGTCTTTTTTCCCACCTAAAATTCAACCTTATTAGAAAACTCCATGCAGACAGGAAAAAACGGTCAAAGTGACAAAGAAAGGTGGAATCTGACCAGAATCAAAAATCATATTTACATGTTTTTAAAGCTTTAATAAAACACAGTTTATAGTTTAATTTTCACTAACAACATTTCCTAATGTCCAGTAATAAT
>JAPZDZ010000011.1:11563875-11575325 GCA_029783805.1 Acanthurus tennentii
TGTATCTAGGAACATAACTTCAAATGCAGGTTTGGCATGTCTTGATAATTGGAAGGAACTTACTCTCTATTTGGTAAAATGCCCACCAAAGTAGTCAAGACAAGGAGCAAACTAATGCCAGTGACTCCCAAAGTGACCCTGTGGAGGAAAAAAAACTTACAGCTAACTCAAGCTTGAACCAGTTGTTTGCCTGCTCATTGCTTTTTTACTATGAGATAAATCTTACTGCCTCTGCCACTTAACCTGCCTGTGTGCTACTCTGACCTGAGAGGCAGCAGGATGCCGTAGCGGACGAGGACCCCCAGGCCCCATAGGACAGTTAGTCTCAGACTTATATAACGGAAGTTGTAGTCGCTTCGTGTCAGCAAGTTCCAGCTCTCCAGCTCCTGAGCCGAAAAGCACTTGGTCACCTCATCGTCCACGATGCTCTCCACACCTCTCCGGCAGAAGTAGAAGATGTCAGCCATCTCAAACTCTGGCTCTGAGCGCAGAGAGCTAGCAGAGCCACGGAGCTCCTGGATCCCCTGCTGCAGAGACAACGGTGGTTCTTTGGCTATGATTCCTTGATGAAAGAATGAAAAGAAGATAGACGTTTGAGTTGATGGTAAAAATAAAACAGCTATAGACTGAGAAATATTAAAATATTACAAGTTTTACCACGGCTATATGGTTTATAGAGTTCTTGATTCTTTTCCTTTGCTCCCATCTCCATTCGTGAGGTTGCCCACTAATTAAAGAGAGAAAACACAAAGATAACTTGAGTAGAGAAGAAGATGAAGAAAAAACACATTTAAAGTTTCTGTAATGTCTGACATAAAGCAAGAAAATAATTAGAGCTAAAAACTTAATTTGATACTCTACTGCTGACTAGCAGCTGTAACATTGGATAAGCAGCAATTAGCACCTCAGAAATGCAAATTTCATTCAAGGTTAGAGATTCAAAGAGCATGTGGGCAGAGCAGACTGTTATATGACCAGAGTTATGAAATTAGGCAACGCAGTCCCTAAAGACAGGTCCAGTTTCAGTTTCAAAGCCTCCACTCTTTGTCTAGTTTACTCAAGCATAAATAGGTCACAACTCTGATGGATCAGGCCTCTGCGGCACTTTGACCTGAAGAGAGGCAATTTAAAGAACCATTGCTTGGTGTGTACTCCAAATAAAATATTTTTGTGCATTCCAGCAGGACTGTAACCCATGGAAAACGAACTATTTGCAGATACAAGCTAGTATCCCAAAAGTTCTCCTAAACCCGCAGCAAAAAATCAAGATGATTGAAATCACCATGGACTTGCCAGTCTGGCAGGATATTAAAACTGATTTAGAGGTGTAGAGAAATCACTGAAGTCCACTTGCTGAGTTCAAAGCTTCCTGTTGTCTACCAAGGAACACAAAACACCTAATCCCTAAATGAGGTACCCAGAGCTAAATTAAGATTGTAGAACCATGTGGATGGTACAGACTAAAATAGAAATGCCACATAGTTAAGTAGAGTGGCAAATATTGTCATGTCACAGGTAGAATGATTACTCATGAAAGCTGCCAAATTTCAGCTTCACATTGGTCTTTTGCAAAACATCTACATTCAGAGAGCTTTAAATTTAAGCTGCTTTGAAACCAACTTTCAGTTTGTTTGCTTTTGCCCTGACTGAACAAAGCAGAGTGAACAGCCAGAGAGGGTCTTTGGAGTAACTGTCAGTTTTGACTGCAGGGCATTTCCTATTTACCCCAGCTCAAAGGAAACTGCACATTGCAGGTTTATGGAGCATCAGGAGAGCCTGTATCTCTTCCTACCTTCCTGGCAAAAGCCAACAGGAAGGCTTGATTGACAGTCACTTCAGACTGACCAGCTCCAGGGGCTTAATCAAGGTCTTATTCAGAGCCCAAAGAGCCTGCTGCCATATGAAAGCAGACCTCCAACTGATTTACACACTTTAGCAAACTGAGAAGAATAATACAGGTATGATCCCTTCAGTTTAGCTTTAATCATTGATTTTCATTATGCTGAGTGTAGTAGGGAAGGTCTGAAACCATATCAGAGATCGAGCTTGTGAGAATTCTAGTTTTGAAGTCTGTATCACATCTGAAAAGTCCTTCAACTACACCAGAACATGTACTTCCTCCCTAGAGTGTAAACTCTCTGCAGTATCTACAACACCTCAGATGGCAGTCCCATTGCTAAATACTTCCTCCTCCCAGGGGTTCGTCCCATCTAAGCCGTCCCATCTAAATCTAAGCCCCTGAGGCAAATGGGAGGCAAAAAGCTGTCCTGTGCTTTTAACAGTCCCTTTGAGCTGAGAGAGCCCAGGGGCCCCATCCAACAGAGAAAGCATTTTTTCAATAAAATCAGTGAGATTAACACTTCAAAAACTTTCTGTACTGGATCAACTATCTCATAGGGTTCAAATATACAACTGCAGAAGTTTAGAGTCAAGATATTTATTTCAAAATGTTGTATTATGTATAAATAACTAATGAAGAAACATTATCAGCTCATCAGCAACATACAATGACTACAAAGGCTTTTGATTTTCTACCTTTCTAATAAAATTCTGCATTAGACACCATGCTCACCTCAAAGATCTTGAGAAGAGTTGTCATGTAGATTCTGCGGATACCAAGAGAGACTCCAAGTACAGCTGGCACAACCGTAAAGACAACCAGGAGAGTGAACCACACAGTGATGGAGATGCCAAGACACCTGCACAGCAGACTATCAGCAGGAAATGTAAACCATGCCATGCTGTCCAACGAGGGAAGAAAACAGCCAAGAGATGGTACACTAAAGGTCTGTTGGAAGCCTCTGTGTGTAGATTAGAAGCTGAAATACACATTAAGAGTGAGTTGTTGTCTGCATGCGACATAAAGACAACACAAAATAGCTGGATCAGTTAAAAAGGGTGCAAACTTTAGAATCCCACGTTTCCTTACAGGTGACCTGTTTTACATTCTAACGTTAAATGAGTTTAAATGACCCTGTGATCGACACCATACATTTCTGATCAGCACATATTTTCCCTCATAAAGATTTTTCATTGGATTATGACATTGACATGTTACTGATGTACTCATGCAATGTTGGCTACAGCTGAGCTGTGTTAGCAAAACTCAGTGGTCATCTGATCTTAAATAACCATGATTAAGCAGTTAATTGAAGAGCACGCACCTATCTCAAATTTTAGGGAATTAATTCACGCGTTTTTTATTTATGGAGTGATATGTAGTTCACTAATACCTAACTTAATCTAATCTTTTATGCTGTCAGTTTAGGCTATATTAATTTAACGTTACCCTCCAAATTTAAATTAACAACTATAATTGTAACTCTATGTACTATGAGACACATTCCGACGTTTTTTTCCTCAGCTACTTATAATTGAGTTTCTTAGATAGAAGGGAGCTGCTTGGTTACTTTAAACCTCCGCTAACGGCTAATTATGTGTTAGCTTCAAGCTAACGGTTCTTACCGTCCTCCGGTTTACCGCTACTTCTGCGCCGGAGGAGGATTGAGATGACAGACGGTGAGGTATTTCTCCATCTGGAGACTCCGGGCTCAAGTGAGGGAAACCTCTGACTTTGTGCTGTTGATTCTACAGGCTTTAAACAGCATGCAACAGCCGCAGCCGCAGACAGAGTTGTTTAGAGTCTCCATGGCAACTGGTAGCCAATGAGGGCTGCTGTTACTGCATAGTGGGCAGGACTGGGACAATAAATCTGATTAGACTGGAGTTGTCCAATCAGAGAGGGTATAAGGGGAAAAGTCAAGTAGAAAATGTAAACCATAGCTGGACATAGGAAAAGATCTGTCAGAAATCTTGAGATTGAAAACCTTTTCAAATAAATATTTTTTATAGCATATATTTATGATATATATGATTCTACATTATATATATTTTTAAAATAATTTTGGTATCGCTAAATCAGTTGTAGACTAGAATAAGATAGGCCATTCTTTAAGACAGAATGTACACCTATTTCCACTTACCACATGTTTTTTAATTTCTTCTAAGACTTCTTTTTTTGCAGTCCTTTTTCAAAATAAATTCAACTGTAGATGTTCTGAAAGCCTTGTATCATTTATAGAGATTTATTATTATTATTATTTTTAATATTTTACACAGTATTTATTATTGTCAAATTCTTAGCTTTACTTAAAACATAAGGTCACTGCACTGTACATTATTCATGAGCTCACATGCACCCACACACACAAACTCATGCACACTCTATACAGAAATAGCATATGTGATCAAGTTCCAATAAAAACCTTTATTTTTATATATTCTGCTACAAGTTTCAGAAGTTTTTTGCATGCATAGTTTCAAACGGTTAAGACAGGTAAAATCACAAAGTAAGATTTCCCTTTAGAAGAATATCTTAACTTTACAGCATGCATAAACCTCGACCATTTTTAAACAGTCAACCAATAGTTTAGCTGCCCAGGAATCAGCCAGCATTTCAAGCAGCAATTTTGAAATTATGATCCAGAGCATCATATTTCTAAAACATACTGCTTACACATACCACACAGAATAAGACTCAAATTATATTATTTTTGTAAACTTTCTTTGGCTTTTTGCATAAAGAAACATATGCTGCTTCTTTAAAAAAATAGTTAGGAAGGTAAGAGGGTAAATAAATTGGTAACAGGGATAATGCTGTGGGTGCAGATTGTGGATGAAGTTGATTGTTCAATTCATCTTGAGGTATTAAAGTTAAAAGTATAAATGTTGCAAAGTGAAAATCACTTTAGGACTATTCTATAGACTTAGTAGACTCACAGAACCCCAAAGAACAAATACATTTATCAAGTAATTTCATATAAATTAAAGCATTAGCAGAATATGTCCTTAATGTATAGGTTTAATTCTCTGTTGATCATCTACTAGTGTGTATTAAGGTATAGATGATCTGTCAGACTTGGCATGTATTCATGCAGGCAAAGAAATATTTAGAATTAGTAAAACATACATGTATTTAAAAGGCCTATCACAGTAGTCAAGATAAGCAACTCACCATACCTAAGGAGGATTTCCTTTAAGATTTTTTGCAGTGGAAGGAGTCTTATGCACACTGAAAATTACATATATATCACAGTAAGATAGGCATAATGTTATTAAAGTCAGAAGAACTGCGTCAGTGCTACATCACACGTAATTACAAAACAAATATCATCTTGCCTTAACCAGGGTTTGACAGTAGTCCTAAGGGACATAATAAATGTAGATCATAAGATGGAGGAAAACAACAGTATGCACAAAACACAAACACACAGTTTTGACAGAATCACAATAAATATTACCATATTGCCATGTTGCATTTGTGCTTAAGATGTCTTCAGCATTATAAAAAGAATGTGCTGTATTGGTCTGAGTGTTTGCTGGCATACTGCTGTAGTAAATCTTCATAATTGCTACAATTATTCATATAGTAAAGTCTTTAAGCAAAATAATTCCCATTTACTTTAACCCAATGAGTAAACAGCCACATTAGCATTAGAAATATTACTTGTGTAGGAAAATTAGTTTTTTAAAATATACTTTGTAAAAGTCAGAAATGCAACTGTTGGTTTTATTTATGCTCTCATAAACAGCTGCAGCACGTAATCAACAGTGTTGCTCCTGGCTGCAGTCGTCAGCCTTTGTGCTTCAGCGTGGCAGTTTCAGGGCAGGGTTGATATGTTTTTGTTTTCTTGTTCATTGACAGTTCAGCAGTCTGAGATCTATCGGTAGTCTGCACTGTTCTCTCTTTTCTTTCTCTCTTTTCCAGCAGAGGAGCCATTTCTTGCTTTCACATGTCAATTGTCTGTTCGGGACTCATCGAGACATCATCCGCACGAACTCTGCAAATTAAAGAACACAGCAAAAGAGAGAATGACTACCTCTTAATATATATATGATATATTTCATGCTATTTGAGGGTTTGTGTCTCTGCTTTTGAGGTATCGGTGAGTGGAGGGAGATGTAGGGTGGAACATCTGCTAATCCTGCCGATCTTGCTAAGCAGCGGCAATCTGTTGTAGAAAATCTATAATAAAAGTAGTAACCTGTTTGCCTGCTGCATGATAAATGCAAGTGTCTATTCTCTTCAAAAGTATGTTTATGATCAGAGATGGGTGAGCGTGACTTCAGTTGAAGTCATGTATTTTATATTTTTTCCTCAAGCAGAGCCTTATAACTTGGAAGAACAAAAACTGGGCATCTGGTCAGCTCAACTATCAGTTACAGTTAAAGTTTTAGTATTTTTTTGTTGATCAAATGCTGTTTGGACATTATTATTAATTGTTTGTGTAAAGAACGCAAGGGAAATATGAAATTATGTTGATGTATGAATAATTGTGCCTCTGAGAACAGCAGCACTTTCTTATTTTCATCCCTGACACCATGTATGCATCTTTTTCTCAGTGGGTAATCTCTGAGGTGCCATAATCCCTTGGCATGGAGATAATCTGACAGACAGACCTACTGCCTTCATCCCCTCACCTCGCTATCAGCATGGTATTGGCTTATCAGTCCCACACATGTTGGGATTTTTGCTTATATCTTAAAAATGTGTTTGCACGTGTTTAAGGGAGAATCAGTGTGATTGAAATAGAGGTATTGTGCAAGCATGTTTGATTAAGCTTTGCAGTGAAATGTGTCACATTGTATTAAAAGTATGCTGCCACACACTGCCTAAGATTCTTTACCTTCAAAGTCTACATGCCCATCTCCGTTAAGGTCAATGTCTCGTAGGATGTCCTCCAGATCTCTGTGTCCGACCTGAAAAAGTCAAAAAGTGAGGAAGGTGTGAACGTCTGTGGCACAAACTCGGGCAAAATACAGCAGTGAAGTGGAAAGACAAGATTCAGACAGACACCATGATTGATGGAGAGCTACAGCGGATGCAGCAGCTCTGTACAGTAAGTACCTGTTGTCCTAGAAGTTTTTTCATTGCCTCTCTAAGTTCCGCTGTGCTGATCTGGCCGTCACCATTAGTGTCAAACTAACAATGAGAGAAGAGAGAAAAATGAATTGAAATAAAAAAGCATTTTTCCTTTTTTTCTTACATACATCCCTGAGCATTCCCAAATAACTGTCAGCATTAGTTAATTACCAAACAGCTACAGAGCATCATCAAGATCATCATCCTTAATATCTTTTAGCAGATATCAGGTTGTTTGTTTTGTTTTTACAATAGCATGGTTACCATTTCCATAATCCCCATTTCTATAAGGAAGTACTCTAAGGTAAACACTACAAATATCAATTAATTTTACCCTGAAGTTTCAACTTCATTACAATGCATTAGGTAATTAGCTGTTCCTATATTCAGCTTGCTACTTTGTAAGCTTCTTTCAATGTCTTTCCTCACCTCCTTGAATGCATCCCTCAGCTCTTTTACTCCAATCATGTCTGCAGTTTCAGCCAGCAGTTTGGGCCCCATGAGTTCAACAAAGTCCTCAAAGTCAACATGTCCTCCCACTGTTCGGCAGATTGAAAAGAGTGAGCCGGGTTAACCTTCAGAGTATTCTCAGAGACAAAAAGACTTAATTTTCACTCCATCTGAAGAACAGTGGCCCTGAAGCTTAAGCATTCTTTTTTTAAGTGGCTGTACAAGTAATTAGAATATGAACATTTAATTCTGAAAGTTTGTCTGAGGAAGAAAAATTGGGGGAATTAATAGATAGACAGAAAGTTTTTACTGACGATTCATGTTGATCTGCTGGCTCAGTTCTATCAGCTCCATCTCTGTCGGCATGTAGCCCATCGTCCTCATGCAGTTCCCCAAGTCTTTGCAGCCAATAAACCCATCTTTGTCTTTGTCAAACTCTTTGAACGCCTCACGCAGCTCTAAGAGCAAAAGGGAGAGCATGTAAATGAGAGCGATATGTGACCATTACTTTAGAACATCGTAAAAAATTTGCTTGTATTTTCACATTCTTTATTTTCCAGAATGTTTAACATACCATCCATTTCTTCGGGTCTTAATTCTCGGTCCTGTGAAGGATCACAGTGCACAGTTAGGATTCAAACACTGCTGATATGTTCAAAATCATGCCAACACCCAGCATTTTTCACAAATTATAGTGCTGTAACAAAAATAAATAGGAAACTGCAGGCTTGTGCTGCGGAGTGCCAAGAGCCTGCAGGTTTCCTTCCATCCAAAGAGGAAGAGCTCATTTGTGAAAGAAAACATGCAGACTGTTGGCACTCAGTGGGACACTGACACAGCAGGTATTGGGATAAAATAGCATAAACAAGTTAAATGTAAGACCTTGCATTTGTGTCTGTAGTAAGGTACCCAAACCTTTATCTGTCACTGCAGCAGAGATGTGTGTGTAGAATTAATTTGTTTCTATGGGTAAATTGTTTGCATTTCTAAAAACAGCGTGAAGACGCAGAAATAATGACACAGTTCCCTTATTTGCCAGTTCATTGACTTAAAATGACTCAACCTCAGCCCCATGCATGAACAAACAGCCTTGTGAGCCTTATGAGGGATCAGAACACTCAGTAACGAGGATTTTAACCGCACTGTTTTCTTTAATAACAAGACCTCAACTCCCGTTGTCGCTGCTGGGAAAAGACGAAGAGGAAGAATCACCATGTACGGAGAAATGCTACCATTACAGTAACCCTGCTTTGAAAATCCTCCAACCTGCTACAAATGTCCACCATGTTGATGAGTGATGCACCCTTATGCATGAATACACACACAGACACACACATTCTTGTATTCAGTACTCTATCTATCAAGAAGATTTCATACTTAAAAAGATCTCCCATTTTGAAAATACCATCTCCTCAGTTCCACCATGCTTATTTTCATGCTGTAAGTGCTGACCTTACACTGAGAGGTGATCATACACACATCCGTCACACGTTCTGTTATTGTGCCTGCACTGTATTGTGTGCTATTCTTGGCATGCATGCACATGATATTATCTGGACTTACGTACAGCCTGCCGGCTCTCAGCGAAGCCCTTGCGTAGAAAGATGCATGCAGGCCCGAGTACGTTGTGCATGTTGGCTCCGTTCTGGGCCAGGGCCACTAGCGGCTCTAGATAGGCCCCCCCAGAGCCCCCCTCCTCACAGGACTGCACCGCTTTGTAGTTCTTCTTCTGGTCCTGGAGCGGCATCCGGAGCAGGGGGGGGCCAGACATGGAAGCAGGGGCAAAGACAGGGGTAGAGACTGTGACTCAGATTGTGGCAGCATGGAGTCAACATGGAGGTGGGATGGAGGGCAGGAGGAGGGGAGTTCAAGAGCAGGATCTGAGGTGACAGACGTATGCCTGTCAGTCAGAGGTGTGGATCAGGTCAGTCATGATGGAACAGGAGGGAAGAGGTTGTAATTTATTATGACAAGAGCAACTGATGCCATCCATGAATCCGTCCTATGGGTCACACTCCTGAACAGGAGAACACTACCAAGCCTCCATATCACGTGTAACAGATGCCTCACATCGCTCTTTTATCATTTTTTGAGTCTTCAGCTGCACATTTCCTGTCCTTAAAATCTATTTACAAAGTTATCTACAAAGTTTTGACCACTATTTCTTCTAATAATGCTAAAATGTACTCACCAAAGTAACTGTGATGATCTAGAAAAACAGCAAAATCACTTCTTTCAGTATTGTCAGATGGAACGAAAGACACAAGCAGGCAGATGATCGTACAAGTTTAAAAAAACCCTGCAGATTAGCAAAGTATACCTGGTGGCTAATATGAAGGCAAAGAGTAAAATCTTACCCAAATTGCTGATCACTATCGACCTATTTCCAAGTTTAAAAACTTTTATAGTTACCATATTTGTGGACAAAAAGTTTTGCGATAAAGGATTACCACCAACAGTTTAGCATGATTTCTAAATAACCAGATTGAACATCTGAGCACTCATGTTTCTTGCCTCATCAGATTTTTCTTGTGGCAATGTGGCTGTGCAGTGACTTTGGTGAGTTCAATATGATCAAGACTGATAGCAATAACGGCTAAAACTGCAAAAAAAAGAAGCTGTTTTTAATGATCAATTCCCAACATCCAATTTTTGGCTGCACACATTAATAAACCTTGACAGCTTTATGACTCTAACTGATGATGCTGTCCAGATGTGTTAGTTGTAGTCGTGGTAGTGGTCTATTTACAATCAAGACTAATGCTGGGCTAGTTTTTGTGATGTCACGATTTTTTTTAATGCGCATTGGAAAGTAATTGTGTTGTCCAGAAGATGAGGCTAAAGTTCAACCAGCCATTTATTTATAATTACCAATTAGCTAATCAACCAGGGGGCAAAAGTTGTTCCCACGGCAGTGATCCCAATTACAGAGAACGCTACAGGTTAATTAAAAATGGGGAATCACTGCCTGCCAGCAGACAGAAAAAAGCCCCCTCTAAATAAAGTTTAATAAGGTCCAGGCATTGCTTTGATTGATATTAAGCTAGAGAGAGTCGCAGCCTAATCAGAGGCAAAACGCAGAACACAAGAGCTGGAAAATGGACTATTTTCACACTCTGTAGAAATCTACCAACATTTTTGTCAAGTGGGAATGAACTGGGTTAAAAGCAGCCACGTCTCTTCTTGCTGGTCATGTCCTCAATTACTGCGGTGTAATATCCAACTCAGTAAAGGAAAATCAAGCTAAAAGCAAGTGGAGTGGACTCACTGTCACTATGAATTACCAAGGGACATTTTTTGCTGCTGCTTTAAATCGTACAATGCGAGTTCATTCCCTTCTTCATATGCTTTTAACAGTTAACATAAGACATCTCTAGCATACAGAATGAAAAATTAATATGCATACGTATGCTACATTAAAATATTCACATTATTCTGTGCTATATAAATGACCTTCACACTCCATCTGTTACTAATGCCAGTTCATGCATTCCTACAGTCCCCACCACAGGAGCGGATGCCCACTGGGTAATCTGACCAAGTGATGCATGGAGCAGGGCTGTCTGTGGGTATATCGTGCCAGAAAAGTAGTATGAAGCCATGAGCTGGCAGTTATGTAACTGAAAAAATAAATTTAAAAAAAGAATTCTCAAAACAATGTCGGAGAAAAGCTGAAGTGAAGCAAGAACTTCTCCAGCACTCCAACCCATTTTGCACAGATGGCATCAACAGTTGCTTGTCATATTGTGCTTCCTCAAGGATGTGCAGCTGCTAATATCGAGGCAAATCTATTTGTGGGAACGTCTGCCTGCTACACTGGGAGTCTATTCAAGCCTACACTGATACGATGAGGAGAGCAGATGCAAGAGATGTATTGCACAAACAAAAGCTGTCTTCTTGAGCCTTTATAAAAAGCGGTTCTGAATGTTTCTCCTCTGTTGTTTCACATTTGTGCAATTATGTTGTCAGAGCACAACTCAATGCCAGTGGCTCTCTCGAGCTTGTACAGCCTAATGTAGTTGAAATAACACACCTGTTTGCAACATTTTCACTGGACTGGTCACATCCTGCAGGTGAC
>JAPZDZ010000011.1:11587039-11605528 GCA_029783805.1 Acanthurus tennentii
GATCCAGTGGATCAGATCGAGCCATCCCTTATTCATTCTAGTAACATCTCTCCCCATCTGAGTAAAGGATGTCATTATATTCATCTCTGATCTCATTTTGATTTTCTTATTTCAGAGTGCAGCTCACTTGATTGATCCCTCCTTCATTAATAGCATCAAGAAAAAGATTTTTTCAAACTGCACCCATAAAAACTCCTACTACAACATCAGTCCCTCCTCTGATCATGTTGGGACGACACATGTGTCTGTCATTGACAAAGATGGACTGGCTGTCTCTGCCACCAGCACCATAAACGAATTGTAAGCAGGAAGCCTCTTCAAGCAGATGATTTCCATGTTTTTTTTTATATTATATCAGTTCACTATAAACTATAATTAAATTTAACCCTCAGTCTACTGTGCTATGTTTTGCTCTGTAGGTTTGGAGGAACCATTTACTCTCCAAAAACAGGCATTATCCTCAACAATGAGCTGACTGATTTCTGTCGGAGAGCAAAAACAGTGAATGCAGGTAAAGCCGCTGGCACAGACAAAGCCTTTCAGTCTGAGGAAATTGAGTTAAAGACATAACTCAATGTTGTCATTTAGCGTCTCTTCAGCCTCATATGTAATTGCTGTCACAGGTGAACAGCCTCCTTCCTCGATGACTCCAACAATAGTGGAGACAAAGTCTGGAGGGCTCCTCGTGATCGGCGGATCTGGAGGAAGCATGATTACAGCAGGAGTGGCCTTGGTAACTCAGTTAAACTCTGTTTGCATACTTGTCTGTCTCCCTCCTCGTTTGTTTGCTGACATGATTCTCTTTTATTCTTGCAGTCCATCATGAATCGCCTGTGGATGGGGATGAATCTGACAGGAGCCATCGCTGCGCCTATAGTGTTTGTTGATTCAGGGAACACAGTGAATTTTGAGCCCGGTTTTAATGAGGTGAGCTACACGTGTTCTCCCCCATTAATGACTTTTAGCTTCACTGGACCGTGACCATCTATCAAATGAATAACATTTCTAGTTATGTAAATGGAAGATGACAGAGATTAGCAGGACATAATCCGACAAGAGTCAGATTTAATTGACGTGTAATCAGTTTTTAAATCTGAAGTGGGCACGATAAGTGGTATTCATTTCTGCGTGTATTTTGTCTTCCCTCAGGCTGTGAAGAAAGGCCTGGTGGATCTTAAACACGAAGTTGGACATTGGCCATATTATTTAAATGTGGTCAATGCTGTGGAAAAGGAAAATGGATGCATTGTGGCTGTGTCTGACAACAGGAAGAAGGGAGTTTCAGATGGCTATTGACCACAGAGATCCTGTGGAATCACCACTGATTCACAAAAATCTGCCCTTAAAAATGACTGACTGAGCCTTTAGCCTTAAGAACAAGGTGCTGCAATGGAAAAACACAATATGAGTATGTTTCATGTGTTTCATGTCTGTGTTTCTGCAGTACATATCAACAGGGCATCAGATTACATGTATATAAGCTCACTTTCATGTAGAGAATGAGCGTAAAGCTTGGTGGTCTGGCTGCAGACTACTGATCAAAACCTGGTCGCTTATTGTTTCATGTGAGAAAAAGTGAGTATTTTAAGCCAAAATATGATCTTTTTCGCAAACTTGACCAAGTGATTTTTGTGCCAATACCAAACAAGACCTTAACCACAGTGTTGTCTTAACATAAAACTAAGAACTGTTATATTAAATGAAGAGTAAAGCAACATCAACATTTCTTGTGGCCATTTGGTCAGTAATTTGGCACTTGATCTCTTTCCAACTGGAGCTGATGAGAAGCACAATTGGTCAGGAAACTTTTAAACTTAAAGCTTAATTCAGGTTTAACATAACTTGGGCCTTGTTTTGTAGTTTTAACCATTTTAACCATAGTGACTGCAAAAATGTTGAGCACTTGGAACAGGGTTCAATACGGCAAGAAACACAAGTGGTCCGACGACCAGATTATCAAAACTACTTTGACTGAGAATAGGTGGGATTTTATTACTGATGTTGGTGCAATTTTTAAGAGAATTCCTAGAACATTAGCAAAATCATGTCCAGTCAGGTAATAATAATCATTATTTTGCACAATACAGTAGTGTGCAAGCATAAAAGATCTGTCTGGATGTCTTGAAAAGTGGTTTAACAAAATAAACTTCACTTAAAGCACAATAGGTTATCTCTAATGCCAGGGGCCTCTCAATAAAAACAATGAAAAAAGCTGAGGTTGGTGTAAGCAACCAATGTGGAATAATTGGATTTATTATTATATTCCCAGACAGCCACTATTGCAGATAAAAATATTTCTGACTGACACAGACGGAAATGTTTACAGACGAGTCTCAATCTATAAATGTTTCATTTACATCACATTTAGTCACGTTTGCAAACTTCCTTCCTCTCTGTATGATGCTGTGACCCCAAAAGTTAGCGAGTGGCAGCAAAACAAAATGTAATGTTACCAAGAATGACTTTCAGACATTGCTTAAAACTTTTCTGGTAACTAAGCTGGAAGCACACAACTCAACAAAACTTATTGCAGAAATATCATTTTTTGGAGTTTTGATGTGAAGTGACATATATTACACATTTGATGTCCACTTTTCAAGCTTTTTCTTAAACTGTCAACCATCTTCATCACCAGATGGAGTTTGTTTGGTTGTGATGACAGTTGAAACTCTGGTACAGCTAGTAAATAAACTTTGAGTTTGATTATTTTTTTCTTTAGCCATGTTCAATGTTCCCAGATCACAGTGATTAATTTGTTACTGTGACAGACTGAAATAACAGACAAAACTACTCCTGTAATGAACTACTGTCATCTTATGTGTTAAAACCTCTTTTCAGTGCAGCCAGACGTCACACATGTGCCCTGAGGTCAAACCACCAACATAATGTCTACTAACACACCTCTAACTGCTGACATCTGTTTTTTTTTATCAGAATTACATGCCGCCAAAGTGCAATGTGTTTGCAGAATGAGCCATAAAATCAAATCTGTTCTAACAAAACAAATTCAACCACCGTGTCTATTGATATGAATGAATGTTTTAATTCCTGACTGAACTTTTCTGTAAATGAGCCATAAAACCATTTCAAAGTCGCACCCTTACTGACGTGGGAAGTTGTAGGATGACAGCTTCCCGTTTTGACTGTGACAGTAAACTTTTTCACTATTTGTGAAAAATCCCCTCTTCAGGTCCCTGCACAAACTGTGATCTTACTTCAAGATTCAAGAAGTGCTGTAAAATGTAATTCACAATACAAAGACAGCTTGATTCATAATGAACAAAATGATCTAAAAAATGTAAGTGTATTTTCACACCACCTGTATGTGATTTTGTATTTCCTGTGTTTTGACATGTGAACATGTTTTGTAAAATAGTCGCACATTTTCACAACTATTAACTGTGAATATCTGTTGTCACAATAAAACATATTAAAGTCCAAACAAAGACGAGTAACTGCTGAGATTTCAACCACAAACTTTAAACACTGCTCGAGCACATGCTTTGCTAAACCCAAAGACCTTCAACGCACTTCATTCTGTAAACTACGGCTTTTTAAACATTTATCTTTTCTTTTAGTTCTGCATCAGCAATAATCTGCTTCGTGTTTTCCTGTTTGCCTTGTGTCACAGCAGCACTTTCACATTGAGACAAAGGAAGCAGTAATGAGATACATTTCAGCAGAGAGACATGAATTAGTAATGATTTCTTAAGTGGATTCTGCTCCGTTTTCCTTTGAGGCATTCGATGTGAGTTATGAGAACATGCAAATTTTTGTCCCCGTGAAGCACCACTTTCTTTGTTGTATGACAAATGAGTTAATCTGGGTAAGTTGCGACTTCATAGCTTTAGTGTCATGATATTAACAGCCATTTAAAGTGCGCATCATTTTACACTATGCAGAAAATGTCTCTCTGCTAATAGTCTTTCACTCAAAGCAGAAGCAGTTAAATAATCCTGTGATGAGTCCCAGACTCTCAGTGTTAGCACATTTTCAGCCACAAAGTCCCTTGATGAAGCAAATTATCTGAACAGTAGTTATTTGATGTTGTTATACAGACCTTCTGTTTGTGTGCGTCATTATTTGTAACTGTCATAATGCTGTGCAAGGCAGTGGCTCCAGATGAAACCGTGTAGGCATTAAAATAAACACACTTTTTCATGCCTAAAGGGTGTAATTGGCCCGTCTGAGTTACGTAACTCCAAAGTTTTTCATCGTTATGGAAAAGTGAGATTGTTTTTAATTGGGCCTTAAAGGAAAATTCAAGTGTGACTGGCTCATTTTTGCGTTCACCATATCCTTGAAAATAATTGTGCCAACACCAGGTGATGCAATTGAACATCTAAATTTTTTTTAATGTTACCTTTTTGGGACCCCTGGTAAGCTTGGTTGCTAAGACACATTCCACGTATTATTGATGAGCTTGGTTCAAATCTCACTGTGGACATGTGAGGCACAAATACCAAAACAAATATTAAAAGAAAAGAGATTTGTTGAACCAACGTGAATCTATAACTTTAAATGAAATCAGCAAACATTTTGTGTCAATCTTGATCAAATTTGAAGTTGTGCAACAGACACTTCAAATCAAGATGTAGCAAACAGTTTAGAAACAAACAAACAGTTACGCAGTACACTGTACGTCCAATTTATTTTGTCCTGATTTAATATGTTTGGCTGTTCACATAGTTTTTTAAATGTGGCCATTAACAGATTCAAGTGTGAAACATTCATTGTTTTCAACTTTTCCACATGAGCAAAAAACATGACATTTTATATGACATTATGCTGTTGTATGGAAGTAAACATGGAGGCTACTGAAGTCAGTCAGTCAGTCAATTGTCAGCATTTATCCTCAAGACTCCTGCTGTGAGTTACTAAATTCAGGATAGGATTCTGATGTGACTTTTCAGACTGAAATTGTATTGTTAAAAAAAAATCTGATTTAGGGCCAGTGTCACATATAAAAGTGCAATCAGAACTGAGAAGATTATATTTCATGTGACTGTGCTATTCACATTGAAATTTAAATATCCCATATGAGTCACATACAAGCAGTCAGATTTGGGTCATCTGTGACTGCAGTCTGAATGTAGCTGCAGTCTTGATGAAAAGATCCTGCTATATAAAAGATCCCTCAAAGAATCCAAGCAATGACAGGAATTCTGCCAGGGTAACAAATCCCAACTTAACAACTATATAAATTAAATGCAAACCAAACAATTAGCATGTCATTTATATGAGCGTATCAGTAGAGTGTATTGAAAAATGTCAGATTAATGGCTGCACATTTACCTTGAATATGATTGGATGGTACAACTCAGCTGGCAGCCACACAGCTGCTGATGCTCTATTAAGTTTTTTTTAATTTCCCATTTCCAAAGTTATTTACGAGATCAGGATCACGTAATTACAAGAAAGGGTTTCCATTTTTTTTTTTATGCAGTGAATGCGATGCCTTTCCGTAGTCCCCTGAGGCTTTGTTGACTTTATTTACAGTGAAACCACTGGGCAAAGTTTTATTTAGTCACATTCTCAATGCATACAAAACTGATAGCATTCCCATCAGCCTCAACTGCACTTAGTGTTTAGTGCTAATTAGCAAATGTTAGCATGCCAACACACTATATCAATTAAAAATATAAATGGCTGTACTTGCTTAGCATCAGCATGTTAACATTGTCTTTGTGAGCATGTTAGCATGCTAGCATTTGCCTTTAGCTTAAAGCACAGCTTTTTCCCACAGCTCTCACTGAGGTAAAAACATGACTATAAACTCTTTCTCTCGTTAACCATTTGCTGTCTATCAGCCAACCAATAGTTAGGCCAACAGACACAGTCAGACAGAAGCGTCCACCAGCTTGTCTGTAAAAGTGAGTTTTAGGATTAAAGCAACAGACACACAACAAAGAGATTTTAATGCAGGAAATGTTTTTTTTTTAATAATTTAGTGTGTTCATTTCAAGTGTTTATTTTTAAAAACTACCATTCTGACAAATAAAAAACATGTTTCATTCACATGGATACTTTCCTTCAATTATTTTTAAAGGTACACTATGCAGTATTTGCTGTTTGTAAGCACAACACTGAAAGTAGGTTCCTTCTCCTCATTGCAACTAGCTAAAAAGAGAGAGAAGTAAACACATTCAGGTGTGTGTGTGTTTATGTGTCAGGTGTGTATGCCTGTGTTCCCATGTGCGTGTGAGTGTCACATGGTCAAACAGATCACATCACTGACACAAACAGAGAGCAAAGTAGAGAGATGGAGACAATGCTATCATTTCATTGCTAGGTTTTTTAAAGAGTCTTGACCGCACATTCCACACATTGTTTTTGGCTGAGTGCTAAATACTTACTTCCCAAAGGATGACACCCTAAAACCCCTAAACAGAGCAAAATAAGAAACAGATCTAGGCAGAGGGCATGAGTGCAGCCTCTGTGGATCTATACAAAGCCCGACACCTCTAATGGGTCATAAGTGTCAGCTGAGAGGGATTGTTTTTAATGGTGTGTATGTTGTTTTCTAGTAAACCCTGCATAGTATACCTTTATGTCATATATGTGACACACAATCATATATTAAAAGTAGTGAATGTTAAACCATTTTTATCATAACACTTTTCCTATCATATATAATTCAGTCATCTACAACAAAATCATAGTTTTACATTTTTAAACATTTCATTTGTAATTATGTAACATCCAACTGAGGAGATAGGAGCCCTGAATCCCAGAAGTGACAGCGAGCAGCAACAGCTGTAATGTTGTTATGGGGTCATTATAGGCCGTTGCACTCTGGGTTGCGGGAAATTACTGTAAGTTATTAAGTAGGACTGTTTGTCCCTGAGGTGTTAAAGTTCTTTATTTTAACAGCAGCTCGCACCGGCTCTCCCTCTCAATTAACCGTCACCAGTATGTTTTTAATGTTGTTTAAGTATGAAAATCCTGAAAGTAGATATTTATCAGTGTTAGCTTCAGTGAATTCATTTTTATGGTTTGTTTTTAATTAAGAGTTCAGTCATAAGTCATTGTGCGAGAGTTCACATATATCTTCAGAAAAACAGCAACAGGAAACAGTTCTACAGTGCTAATGATTTACAAAAGTGCATCATAAATAAGAAGGAATTGAATCCATTTATGACAGTGTAAACAAAAACACTGTGTTTTTGTAGTGACAGTTGTGATTTCAGTATTTACATGTACCTCTGTTTTTCTACTTCATCTTTCAACAAACCTGAATTATAAACTATATCCTTCAAAATAAAATTTAATGCCTTATGCACTTCTTATATACATAAAATGATGATGCGACATATAAATGCATCATGGGGGTCAATATTTAGAGTTTAATTCAGACTGAGGCACTTTGTTTTTGAGAGCACAACAAACTATTAGCATTCTGCATATGCTGTCTGAGTTGTTTGTTATGAAGCACATGAGCATTGTTCTAACTTGATGAGGGAACAATGTAGTTCCTGGTTCCTTATGAAGTCTCTAATCTCCCAGCTTGTACCACCCGTATCAAGGTTCACAGCTACAGCCTCAACCAGAGGTGTGTTCATGATCTCAGTACCCTGCGGCATGCGAGTGCTTGCGAGGATCCGACCGAGCCTTGAGTCCTTTTTCGTAACGAACCACCGCCTGCACCATGGCTCCTGCTGAGGTACGAAAGCCTATCTCGTGGTTCTTTAATGCCAAACCATCCATGATTGCCTATAAACAAAGAGCATCCACATAAAAGACATGCAAATTTAATGCAAAGCAATAAAAAAAGTAATAAATGTGGCATGCTTTTTATATTTATCTCATTATCGTGGATCAACAATGTTGCTTGTCTAAGTAAAACCTGTTTGTTTTCCTGCTAATAAGCGGAAATTACACCAATTTCAAGAGTTCATGTTAAGTTTGTGAAAACAACTTTCTTAGAAAACATGAAATCAAAAGAAACACTCAACTTGTGAAGTGCTGCCAGACATATGACAAATCATGTGGGAACATCAAACATTTATTTATTTAGTATCATTACTAACAGGAACAAGCAAAGACTCAAGACTTCTTGGATGGAAACAAACTAAAGACCATATTTGATGCCCATGAAAGCAGAAAATGATTTGACAACAGAGTGAAATGATCGAAAAAGGGAAAGTTTTTTAGTTTCCGAAATTAGGAAACGGTGTAAATTTTTTTTAGCTTACTATTTAGATTATCTTGACCACATTTAATTTATAAGATGTCTTTATTGGCACAGATTGTTTATGAAAGATTTTCATGAATTCATGTCCATGTACGCAAATGCTAGAGAATAAAGATTGAGACTATCTGAAAAACGTATTTCTTTTGTTAACTCTGAACACAAATCCCAATATTTCCCTCACATTAACCACAGTGAATCTACATATATCCATACAATCATTTCTGGACTGCTGGATTAACTAAAAACAACGTTTTCCTACTGATTCTTTGCCTAATCTTGACTCAAAATCTTGAGTCTGATGCCACAATCCTAGAGTTTGCATACATCCACCCTGAACCCATCCCTGTAAAAGCAGTGTTTGTTATATGAACCAAACACAGCCATGTCATGAGAAAGGTTGAACATTTGTGTCTGTGAACACAAATCCCATAGATTAAACCACATTTCCCAAATGCCATGATACCATGGTCAAATGCAGCCTGCAAGGATGTGGATGTGGTTTCTTCTATTTATTAGCCCCAGTGGTATTTTTTTAAATATTATATCATGATGTGCAAGTAGCCCTGCAGACAGGGTCCCTTACAAATTGTTTTGGTCTTAAAACAAGCAGGTATTTGCTTTTATTTTGTGATCCCAGGCACCCAGATATGTGATGATGTGCCCATTTTTTTATCCAGACCACACCTTAAGACTAAACATAAAAGCAGCTCTAAAATATTTCTCTCTTTGCTACATCCGACACACTGATGGACATTATGAGCAGAGTTCCTGGTGCTAGCTGGACTTTTGGTTGAAGCAGCTATAAGTCTCATATGTCAGTATTGTTTTCTGTTTGTGACACTCACTTTGTCAAAACCAGGCTCTCCCTCAGTTGTGTTGGGACTCAGCTGGTTGTGGATCCTTGGATCGTCCACTGCTTTATTCAGATCGTAATCGAAGAACAGTGTATTTAGAATCACCTGCAAAACAGCAAACATTTCAGACAATGATAATATAAACAGCCAAGAGGTAACTAACTGCCCACTATAATTAATAACAGTACAGTTCATTGATTTATACCATACTTTACGTAGTTACGCAGCTTTATCAACCTCAAACCACGGCTTGTGTCTTACCTGAGCAATAGCAGTTGTGATTCTCGTCCCTCCGGAGGCTCCGACCACCATCTTAACTTTGTTGTCTTTGTCAAACAGGATGGTTGGACACATAGAAGACATTGGCCTCTTTCCTTTAAACAGAAGTTAATGGGAGTTTTCATGAACAAGGCTAAATAAAGCCACTGTGTTTCCTTATAGCAGTCACATGATCGAAAGTCTTGTAATGTTTCACAATGTCACAAAATTTAAACAAACAGTTTTTGGTGTCATTCAACACCTTCTTATGGGCAAGTGTGGAAAGACTCCTGTATAGCAGCGTGGCGAGTGTTACGACTAAACAAAGTTGGTTCATTATATTTTGTCTACAACCCACTGGAAAGGTTCTTTTATCTGATTCATGTTGTCTTTAGTTGCTTTTTTCTGTTAATGTTTCAGTTAGACTATTTTAGACCTGACAGGGTGTGTAAATTGAAAACTCCCTATGTAATATTTTGGCCTTTTTTTTTTAGATATTCAAATTCAAAATCCAAATGGCATTTAACAACAAACAATTGTTAAATAAAATGCCACGTGTCATCCCCCATTCCCCCGTGCCTCCACTAAATACATAAAAATGTGTGTTTATAATTGGTTGGGTTCATGAGGATAAAACTATTTTTTTTTTTCACATTTGAGAATTAGGGATAAGTTAAAAAGTCACACAGCTTGAAGATAAAAAATGTTCTTCACTCTGGCGATTGACAGCAGATATTTCTGTATCTCTTTTCAGGATGAACAGACTGCGATTTCCATTAAAGACTGATAATATATTCTAACTCAAGCACAAACCTCCAAGCTAAATGCAGCAAGAACAAAGGGGCCAACAAATGCAGTTCCTCAAATGGCCACCTGAGGCTGACTCCAAAAGCAAGTCCATCCCCGAAGATCCCCAACTTTACACCTGACATCAACATGTTTACAGCCTGATATACAATCATTGGTATGAACATGATTTTGGCCTCTTTAGCTAATTTCCCCATTTATAAAACTCTTCCATGGGCTTAAAGTTAACTCAGCCATTTAAACTCAATTACTGATTAAAATTATGCATATTTAAGTGCGGCCACTTAAAGTGAGGAGCTGCTTGCTGTCCGCAACTGGATGCAGTATTTTTGGTGAGCCTCATTACTTTTTAAGAAAGGTTGCTAAGTAGCGCATGAAGCCAAAAAATTTCAACTCCCATTTGATGAAAGTGCCCAGATCTTCTGAATTTCTCCTGTAACATGAGGCCTACACAGCATGTGTACTTAAGAGGCTAGCTAACTTCCTGTTTCACCCTCTGCTAACTTAAATGGAAGTTAAAATAATATAATTTTGTGACTCTTCTGTACTTTCAGTATGCAATCAACCAAAATGAATATCTGAATATTTAAATTTTCTGGGTTTTAGAGACCTCTGTATGCGTGTCAGTGTATGTGTCTATGTGTTGTTAAGTGTGTCGGTCTTCACATTACCTGGCCTGATGAAGTTGTTTGGTGAAGGAGGTACACCAAAGTTGTTTGTGATGTGCGGGGAGCTGAAATCGTCCATCTCATTGTTTAGAATTATCCCGGTAGATTTTGACATCACTTTAGAGCCCAAGCTGCAGTGAAGCAATGAGACATCAGGGGAGTTAGAGACACACAACTGATTCAATAACATTAGCATTAATATAAGTATTTGTCAATTAGGGGCACATACTAAGTGTTGATGGTGCTGGTAGCAGCCACGGCGCTTCCATCCTCTGCCACTACAGAGAGGTGAGAGGTGCCGTGGTTTTCTGGCAGCAAGAACTCTGGCTCATAGTAGCTGATGGGATGTGTGGTGTCATCTGTGATCTTTGCACGGAGGTCGTCAGCAAAGGCCATTGAAGTCATATTCTCAATAATCTTTAAAAATAGAGAATGGCGAATGAAAAAAAAAACATTCAACAATTATTTGGGATAAAGCTTTGTTACATTTTATATAAGCAATGATTTACATTCAGGGGAATTTGTTCAGGTCAATCTGAAGTCTTGCATGCCTGTTATTTTATCTCTGTGCATAGTTCAGCTCTTTTATATGAGATAAAGTATCAGAGATAATTTTTTCCAACAATGAATGGGTTGTCAGATGAAACTGCAAGTTATAAATATTTATGAAACTCTACAAAGTTACTTATTTACTTCTGAGATGTTTATATTTATATAATACATGTTTGAGAGCAAATACATTTTGGATACATTTTCTCAAATACATTTCAATTCCATTTATTAACATCATCATGAGACAAAGTTAGTCACAAAACTGCCACATTGGAAATTTTTGATTGTGAACTTGTCTGCAAAATGTCCACTGACAATGTGTTTCCACTCACGGCAAGTGAGTGACACGTCCATCTGAGATTTTTTATGGTTGTGTTTAGGCACTCAAAGCACTTTAGGGCAGGTTAGGGCAGATTAGGGTAGATTAGGATAGAATGCTGGTAAATTTTTTAAATTTCCCGAAGCTCAATACAGAGATGTTAATATTTAATTGAAACTGCAGTCCTTATCTAAGCTTAAAGAGTGACTAAACAAGCCCTAAAAAAAATCTTGTTTTGGTCCGTCTCCATTGTTTTAACTTCTCACTTTGCTGCAGAAATGCACTTCAGGATGCTGTGACATCACTGAGGGGGGGTGTTATCAGGTAAAACAAACACGACCATCAGTTATTCTGACTGGGGTCAAAGGTGAAAGTGTCTTGAAACTTTACACCAGAGGTAAAGTTGTTAAGTTACTCTTTAAATGCACATTATGTAATGCGGGGGTAAAAAAATGAGGAAAAAAAACACAGTTTGATAACGAATAGTTTTTGTTATTTCTTTGTTAAACAGTCACTTAGAGTTCTTTGTGTGTGAGTTTAAGCTTCGGGCAAGAAGGAGGGCCCAGGAAATATATTTGCAGCAGCACCAATGGCAATTAAATAATGCTGCTGCACAACTCTGTGCGATGAGCTTCCTAAAACACAGTACACCTTCACCTTGAATAAAGGACTGATTTCTCTGGGTTTGAACATTTATGAAAACATTTGCGAAGATGTGAGTACACAGCTTAACAAAATATAATAAAGAAAAGGTCGTTTTTATAAAAAAAATTGGTGTAAATAGAAAGAAAAACCATTGATTTGGGACCATAAACTTACTCCTGTGATGTTTAAAAAGAGTGGATCACCAATGATTGACCTCTTTGCATAAGCAAAGCGAAAGGCCTCCACGATGCGATGGTAGGTCAGGATCTGCTTCTCTGTGTTTGCTGTGCTGTTTGAGGTGAAGTTGTACCCTGTAGGAAACATAACAATCATCAGCAACTCAATTTAAACCACAGCCTCGCTCGTCCCTCTTCATTCGGAGGCCTCCTCAGGTAGGAGGCAGCTAAAATGGACTTGACCCAACCAGTTTTCTTTGTTTTGTACTTAGTCTAAAAGCAGCTGTAAGCAGACCATAGGCATTCAGTCCAAGCTAACAGCCACAGAGGGAAACAGGAGGATGGCTCAGGGAACCGGAGAGCTTTTGGTTTGATGGGTTTCAGCTGTCGGACAGAGGCAGGCGTCACAGTAAATCAGCAGGATGAAAGTTTTGAGCAGTTTTGAAATGTGTGCGTGAAGCCTCAACCACTCAACTGTGTCCAATTAGAGGTAAATTGGTGAGATTAGTGTTAGTGTGTGAGGCATGGAGGGCACAGCGAGTGGGTGGCCAGTCAGAGGAAAGGAAAGGTTCAGAGAGTAATTACTTCAGAAGGAAGTTTCTCATCTAATCCTCAGAGGCAGACACTGTCATTGTACTGTAGCAGACAGACAGTGACTTCAACATGGACGGTTGAGGTTTTTCTGCAGTGACCGGTAACAAAGAGAAGCTCAAATGACAGCATACAAAAAAAAGTAGCATTATTTGAAAATGACGATAGAACAAAATATCATGAATTTAATAGGGAAAAATCTCGATGAACTTTGCTGATCAGACTCTGAAAACGAGGCACACATTCAGCAATTATCTTTGCTCCTCAGGGTTAGGGTGACATTTATCTAAATTGTTCCCTCAATACTTTTAAAATCGAAGTTAAGTATATAAAGACTTTGTATTGCTTTAGTTTGTTACTTTATGATTTTATGAGCGATAATTCCAATTACAAGTGTTACATTAACTATCCAACTAACCTTTTACCTAATAAGTACAATGTATTTGGCAGTACTTTCTAAAAACACCGTCACACTGTTATCAGTAATAAACTGAAGTGTAAAAATCCTAACACACAGTTTTATGGCAGGTTATGTGCTAGATTTTTCCATCACTATGGTCATCACCATTTGCTGAATTTTTCCATTTAATTTTTTAATCATTTAAAAATACTAATAAGCAAGCTGTAGGGGGGGGCTCTTTTTTAATATTTTGTTATTTCCCCCTCTGGACAGAACCTTGCTGGCTGTTTCACCTTCTTAATAGTCTTCATGCCAAGTCAGCCACCTTATCTTATCTTACTATCTGAAAAAAAATTTATTTAAGAGTATTGCCAAGACAGAGGGATTGAAGTTTACTTGGTTGACCAGTTTGTTAACATGTGCTTATTAGAAATGAATGAGACTGCGAATTTTGACATAAATCTGATTGTAGGACAAATAAAAATTTCAAGCTGATGAAAGTTCAAATGGAAAATCAGAGGAAAATTTATTTAGTGCAGTTCGTTCTATGGGGAGCAGGCATGTAGTCTTATACAGCTCTCATTACATACATGTGAAATCCAACTCCCTGAGTGCTTGTGCAGTAAATGGGTAAAAGCTAATAACTTCATGGCATTTCTGTTTCAGGTGATTTATATTTGCAAGTCGAGACTGTGAGAAAATGAAAGCATTCGTGCAGTCATCTGCTACCTCAGTCTAAAGGGATCACCCAAGGAAGTCCACGAGGACCTGCAGGCAAGATTAGCAGAGGGTGCCATTTCTCACAGCATGAAGAATTAGGAAATTAAATTCAAATATGGGGAAAAAAAGATGTTTTTGCAACTCTGGCAAACAAATGAACACTGAAACAGGTTTTACAAATGTTTTTTTGTTAGTTTCTCCTGAAACAACCTTTTCCAGTGTAGTTTCAGTATAATAAGTAGCTGGGAACAAATAAATTCACAGTCCTTGCTTTTGGCAAAAATTTGCTTTCTAATGCACTTTTAATGTAGGGGATCTTCTTTGGCCAGTGTGAACAAAATTCAGCACAAAAAAACTATTTTAAGGTTCACATGAGCACCTGGCTGTTGTTAGACCTGACTTAAAAACTTTGAACCTATCCTTTTCATTCAATCATTTTTTACCATCCTAAGTTTTATCTGTTGCAGTTATATGTATGTTGTATAAGTAATAATAAAATAGCATGTTATTGCTCTATAAAAGACATTAGACATTTGTATCTGTGTTCTAGAAAGTAGTTGGAGATGGTTTAAGGCAACTTAAAGTCAGCAAAGCTTTTTATTTCGAGAGCAGGTTTACTGTAAAGTAGATCAACATGCTGCTCACAGAGGAGTCCTTTTCTAAGAGAGAGACTGGCGAAGTGAAGGCAGCTCACATTAAAGCACATTCTCTCCCACTCAGGCTGTTTTTGGACAAAGCATCAAGGCTTACCATTCAAGATGTTTAATATCAGCGAGAGCACAGGGCCGCTAGCGGGGGCATTGGGAACAACCATGGTGTACTCCCCCACATTCACCCTTAAAGGGTTCTCATCTAACAGAGCCTCATAATCCGCCAGATCCTCCATTGTGATGATACCGCCTAAACACGGATTGACACACAGTTAATGCACATTTGGACAGAGCTGGAAATACAAATCCTGCTCAACATGGAAATTGGATGTGCAGAGAGAGCTGCATGTTACTGTCTGTTATATATCCTGAAGTCTATGTGGCAATAGACTTTTACTGATAATTAAAGTGGCAATCATTTTAATAATTATAATCTGCTTTATTAATGTGCTTTGTTGGTAGATAAAACATAAAACATAAAAAGACTTTATTTTGCAACTTTTTAATGAGGTGCGTTCAAAAATTTCAAAGAAGGGACGGAGTGCTGCACAGTCATGTGCTATAACTTTCACAGGCAAGTTACAATGATCAGTTGTCAGCATCTGAACTGCAGGCATTTTTGTGACCACTAGTGTGTGATTTCCTGACTTCTGCGCAGTAGCAGTACCATGTCAACACAGGCCCAGGATAACTCAAACTTCATGTCCTGGATCGTCAATGGCGTTAAGAGTTTTCTTAACACCTTCAACCCAGAGACCAAACAGAAGTCCCAGTGGAAGAGCCAGCAGTCTCCAAAACTGAAGAAAGTGCTTCAAACAAGAGTAGCAAGAGCATGCTGGTAGCTTTCTCTTACATTTGAGGGCTTGTGAACTATCAATTCATCCCCCAGGGTCAGACTGTTAGGTTGAGTATATGGTGACGTTCTATAGCGTTTGAAGGAGAATATTCTACACAAATTAGCTGAATAGTGGCACGATGGTAACCCACTGATTCAACATAACAACACAGCTGCTTAAAGTGCATTGCACATTATTGTTTGCAACAACATACTTGTTGCTTCCTAACCAACCTACTTTGCAAGAATTGGTTTCCTGCAACATCTTTCCATTCCTCAAAATGAGGACACAAGAGGACTACTTTGAAGGGGATGGTGGCCAAATTAAAAACTGGAGGGGTTTTTTGCCATTAATACACACTATTGCAAAATTTTTGATCGCACCTCATCGACATCATTGATACATCACTTCAGACTGGTTTTTATGACCTGAGTGCATCATCTCATTTGAATAAAAAGACGAAAACATTTATTACCTGCTGCCTGAATATCTGTCACAAGGTTCTGAGCCAGCTCTCCTTTATAGAAAGCATCACCACCCTCTTCAGCTAATTTCCTGTAAGTTTGTGCAAGCTTAGGAAATTTGACGGTATCATTTTCTTTAAGGACGTCGTTAATTCCTCCACAAAACACTTCACTGAAACAGAGGGAAAAAACAGTTGGGATGGAGATGAACAAGTTTTAATTAACTCTCAAATAATCAGACACTGAGTAATTATTCTTCAGGTTGATGCTTCTCACCACAGGGCTGTGTCATTGATGATCATATCCCTTTTTGAGGACAGAGCACCTGCAAGTGGTTTCCCCACAGGAAAACCCTTTTCTGCAAGCTCAATGCTCGGCTGGAACAAGTCTTTCCAAGGCAGTTTGCCATGACGTTGGTGTGCCAACTGGTAACCTCGAATTTCCCCTGGTACAGCAATAGCCAACCCTCCTGCCAACAATGGAAACCAGGGAAACAAGTTATAAGGTATTCAGGCATTACTTCAGGGCAGTGCTACACATGCTACTGACGGATGAGCTTGGAGTCCATCATAGCTTTCAGAGAGTACACATGCAGTCTAATTTATCTTTCGGCTGTCACTGTTACAAGGTTATCCTCCTTCATAATAATGTTAAGTACATCTTCTCTCTACTCATTTCCAAGTCTTGCAAGCCTTACCGTTCTGGGCTAAATCTGTACTGTTTCCAAACATGTCCTGTGTTGCATTGCGTGGTGCTGTTTCCCTGGCATTAATGCTCTCAATCGCCCCTGTGTAGGAGTTACAAAACAGGAAATGTATTTAGGATCCAGACGATTGAGAAGCTGCAAGTACACAACAGGAGTCTTTGACGGCGGTGATGAATGTAAGAATAAAGATGTACCAGTTTCTGCATTGTAAATGGTGAGGAAGAGTCCTCCTCCAATGCCCATACTGTGAGCGTTCATAAGTCCAACACACAGTAAAGTAGCAATAGAGGCATCTACTGCAGACCCCCCTTTCTTCAGCATGTCTCTGGTAAAATTAATCAAAACACACCGAGGATGGAAGGATTAGTTTGTGCATTTCAGATCTTAAGACTGTGTTAGCAAAGATGTACATAAATGAAATAAAACAGGTTTATAGGGAATTGAATGTAATTGCTTAATGTGTGAGTGCTTTAACAGCAGAGCAACAAATCTGAACCAAAAATGTGTTTCTGTGTGTGCTCTCACCTGCCGATCTCTGAACACGTCCCAGCATCTGCTGCCACAGCTGCCTTAAAATACTGCTTCCTTTGCCCCACACCGAAGAAGACGCCCAGGAAAGTGGCAACACATGCCAAAATCAGCACTGTCAGTGCAACAACTATGGTCTTCTTCACCATTTTTCTTTTTTTTATAATGTAGGAACAATAAATATTTTATTTTATGCCTGTCAAGAGAAAAAAAAAATGTGTTGGAAAATGAAAATGCACCTGCAAATAGTTAAAATTAGAAACAAGCAGAACTAAATGTAAACATGAACTTTAAGAATTACAAATCCCATAGATCAAAAAGATTTACAATTTAGAAACCTGTAAACTTGTATTGTCTCTCATCAAATGAAGGTTGTGTTATTATTTAATCAGTAGAAATAATAAAGTATTCAGAAATTTGAACAATAATTCTTTTGAAATTTCACTCAAATACATTTTCAGAAAATCATTAAGACTGCAGAGCTACTAACTTAAGCAAGAAAACTTGATATATATTTTTAATACTTTACAAACAACAGCTTAATGATGCTGAAACAGTCTTTGTCCAAAAACTGAGGTCAGATTTTACTCTGTAATGACACTTCTCTGCTGTTACTGTCCACCATGAACAGTCTGTTTGAACAAGGTTTGTGCACATCATTTAAATCTTATCCCTTAAACGGACAAGGACTAACAGTTTATTACCGTGACATTGCATCCTGGTTGTACCATCTGTCAACATGCCAATGGTGTCAAATGTAAATAAGTTAGTAACTACCAAGGTCAACGCATCAAAAAGACAAAGGTTAGTTGGGAACTTCAAAGGCTCAGTGGCTAACACCAAATCACGTTCACCTTAACCCTTTCCACTGGAATTAATAAAGTAAAGGTAATCTTATTTAATCTAATCTAATCTTTATGACACCAAAAGCTGCTGAGTCACTTTTGTCAGCAGAAAATACAAAGTTGTGGATGTGTAGCATACAATGTAGCCTTTAGCTGCTAGCATCAAGCAGAGGATTTCTATCACTTTCTTTCTAGCACTGCAACAATGAAGCTTTTTCTCTTTTTAAAACTTCAGCAAGTGACATCATCTAAGGCAAATTATGAGAATTCAAGCAA
>JAPZDZ010000011.1:11669905-11691268 GCA_029783805.1 Acanthurus tennentii
GCAAGCAATGACACATTAGAAATACTACTGAAAGCAACATCTCTGGTCATTAAGTTAATCATTCCAAGGAAACACATTCATCAATATAAATCCATTAGAAAGCAACTGCCAGAAAGCTTTGGCTGCCCAACCTAATTTAAAAGGCAATATAACCAACAGAGACTGCAAGAGGGCAGTGAAATGTCCATGCAGGTCCCAACTTGAAGAAAATACACACATACATGCAGATTTGAATGTTATTAGATCACTACTTGTGTTTGGAAGGAAAGAGAATATGAATTGAAAGAAAAAGATGATTCGACGACCAGGAAATCAACAAATAAATGACCCTAGCGAATTCCATGTGTGTATCCGAAGCCTGATAACAGCTTATTCCTCAGTGCCATAGAGCTCCACTGTTGTTCAGAAACCATTAAAAACACATTAATGAGCCACGGTGTTCACATGTTCCTTCATTAGGATAAACATGGGAACTGTGGTTTATTTTGAGTTAATCCCACAAACAGCGCCCTGCTGCTGAAAATAATCACTTGAGGACCAATTGTGTATTAATCCATGGCAGAGAATAGTTCCAAAACAAATTTACTCCTGTTTGAGTAGATTTTAATAAAAACTAGAGTCCAGCTGCTATAGGAATTTATTTAGCCCCCTTTTTTTAAATGATACCACATAAAACATTAAAACATTAAAACATTTATCTCTCAGCAGGAAGCGCTGGGTTTAGGACTCAGTTGGAAATTATTTAGAGACAGACTGATCTGCTCTGAGGCTACTGGTTTCTGTTTTTGTTGGGATTTGCAAACAATAAGAAAATAATAGAAAATGCCATCCTTCATCTGTGACTTTATTTGCTTATCAGCTGATGAACTGATGGCTCAGAATGGACTCAGTACCACTATGGAACAATCCAGTCACTTTAAAAGCATTTAGATTTGACAACAATTAAGGTGAAGGACCACAAGGCAAAGCACTCCTCTCATTAATGTCCTATTACCCTGAGGTCATGCTCACTCATTCAGCCACTAAAGCCTCAGACTGTCTGGACAGAGTGTGTGTGGGTGTGTGTGTGTGTGTGTGTAAGGCAGGTTAGTACCTGGCCTGTTATCTGTAGGAGGCGACAGCAGGTCCCTCATCTGGGCATCCTTCAGTCCCTCAACCCACTGCACGTCCAGAGTTCGCAGAAGAGGACAGCTGGAGGTGCAGAGAGCAGAAACCGCCACCCAGGAGCATCCTGACAGCAGCAGCACGCGCAGACCTGCGTGGGACAGCAAGGACAAACAGAACCTCATTGTTTTAAATCAAGTTACAAAACAATGATTTTCTTTAAATCTCCCCAACGTGGCCGCAAGGAGCAATAAAGCAAGCTAAAATTGCTGCAGCCTCACATTCAGTCTGTTGAGGAAATGTGCCCCATTTTTCAGTTTTTCCATCTCTTGAGTTTCAGTTAATCTGAGGTCACAAAACAAACTAACACAGAAGCGGTGAGTATTCTCCTCTAATTAGCTGAATGATCCAGTGAAGACATTTATGTGTAACAAAGAATAGCAGCTCTAAATTCAGGAGCCTCTGGAGACACAATTATCCAGATGGAGAAGCCATGTGGGATCATATTCAAACTTATTAAAAAGTGCACATGCTACATAAACAGACTTGTTTATCAATACCTGAAACAGAAATCTCACTACCTTCTGTACATCTACTTCTATAGTCCTCATCAAGACAAATATAAAGACATCTATTTTTAAGTTTTGATAACTTGCTGCAATTGCAAATGAATAGTATTATATTGTTTTAGAAACACAAGGAAAACCAGCAAAATCTAAAAAAAAACATTTATTAAAACCCTGTTTAATTTATTAACAAGAGAATATCTTTTTGAGTAAAAACACCACTGAACAATTTTGTTGCAAAATAACTAAATTTCAAAAGGATCTCTGGCAAAAAATCATCAGACCTACAAGGTGTGCCTGATAGGTTTTTGGCCCAGGATAGAAAATGATATCCAGCTCTCATTACATGTACATGCAGGTCAATCTTTTAAATGATAATAAAGAAAGTTAACAGTTAAACACTTTTGTGGAGTTTTTTGTTAAAGGTGATTGAAAATTGCAAATCAGCACTATGTGAAAAAATGGGCCTCTGTCTCAAGGGCTCACCTAAGCTGGCAACACATTGACCGGGTGCCCCTTTTCACAACACAGTGAAGAAGAGGGATGCTAAATTCAAATGTTGCACAAAGAGATGACAGCACAAGGACTTGCAATTCTCCATTATCCAAAACAGAAATGCTCCAAGTTATCAACTTCAAACTTTCTGCACATGCATTTCATAAGAGCTTTAAAACTGATCTTCTTCTACCAAAAGTCATAACTTGTCAATCACCCTTCTATGATGATGCATCACTGTTTTTTTCCACCCACTTGGCCTTTTGCTTCATGTGATATTTAACGCACAGCACTTTCCAAAAGAGCGCTCCAACTTCCCTCCAAGGAAAATTGCCTTATCTCATTTTCCTGTCCATGAAAACAGAAGCAGTGCAGTGTTTTGCTGGTGAAAAGTATCTACCTGGCAGTCTGTTGATGAGCCAACTGAGCTGTTTCTTGGAGATGTTGGTCCAGCTGAGGTCCAGAGCTGCTGGCTGCCTCCGGATGATTCCGCTCAGCATGAGAGGTGTGATGGACTTGCAGCGGTTCAGATTGATGTGCTTCCAAAGCCTCTTGTCGCAGCACCTGGTGAGACACACAGCAGACATTTACAGAGCTGCTGCCGAGTGACGGAGTGTGTGAAGACGCGTTTTTCAACTTCCCGGTACATCCTGTACTCACCATCTGTTCCAGGTCCTGCAGACACGCATGCACACGCAAAGATCCCTGTGCGTCAGGTGACTGAACACCGTCATCCACATCTCTCTTCGCATCACATGTGCTTCACCATCGTTCAGCGGCAGTCTGTCGGGCGGGGGGCTGATGGGAGGGGGCCGGATTACGTGGCGCTCCATTTGGATGCATTTTGGTGGCGACCTACATGGGAGCGGACGGGGGCATATAGATGTGATGGGTGCGCTCCTGTTCCAGCTGAGTGGTGAGAATCCACGCGTGGTCTCGTTCACCTCCCGCCCCCTGTGCCGCAGCCAATCACCCAGGTCGCTGCTGCCGTTATTAAGAGGCCACCTCGGTTTCTGCTCGTCTATTTCATTCTCAGGCTCGGATTTTACCGGCCTGTGGTTTTGATTGGCCAGGCTGTCCTCCGTTTTCAGTGGTCGTCTGTTTTGATTGGCAAGACCTTCTTCCATTTTAAGAGCCCTGCGGCTCTGATTAGTGGTTGAATCCTCTGTTTTTAGTGGTTTGCGGTTCTGATTGGTCACAGAGTCCTCATTCTTCAGTGGTCGTCGGTTGTGATTGGCTGGGATGTCCTCAGTCTTCACTAAACTGTGGTTCTGGTTGGACAGAAACTCTTCTGTCTTGGGAGTTTCCTGGTTGAACTCTTTGCTCAGCTCTTTGTTAGGGAGGCGTCGACGCTGATGGCGAGCCTTTAGCTGGGTGGAGCTTCTCTCCTGAGCATCTCCTGATTCGCTGCTTGGTCCAGCTCTGGGAGAATTTGAAGAGGCTTGGTCACTTTCTCTGGCTGCAGATGTTCTCAGCAGTGGATTTAACAGAACCTTGGTTTTGTCCTCTACACTAGTGTCTCTTTCCTTTTTTACCATCTCCTCTTCCTCTCCCTCCTCATCTTCTTCTTGGTCCTCGTCATCATAATCGTTCTTCTCCTTCATGTGAATCCTGTCCAAGGAAAATCCATCTTCATCATGGTCCTCTTGGTCGTCGTCTTCATCACCATGATCGTTCTCTGTCTTGATTTGCCGCAGCAGCTTTGGTGTTAAGGGATCCTCCTGTTTTGAAATCTTCTTCTAAGAAAGAACAGAAGGAGTATAATTATCTTTTTAAAGGTTGAGAAACTCTTTTACAGTACTTCGCATTTACATATCATTAAATTCCTCCTTTCTCACCTTCTCTATGTAAATTTGTTCTTTGTTCCTGTTAACATGAAACTGTATTTTGCGATGGTATGTTTTTCTCGTTGTAAATTACACACAGCATGACACACTGTAATAAAGCTGGTTAAAATAACAGGAATCTTGCTTTAGCAAAGGGAGTTGGTCCAGTTCTCATGAGTGAAGATGCTCATTTTTTCCTTTTTCTCTGAGAACTTTCTGGATAACGAGTTTAAAGGTCACAAGAAGTTTGCAGTATACTTGAAAATTGCTAAGATTATTTGGTCAACAGCTGTTTCTAATGTCAACAATAAACTTCGGGAGTCCTGTGAACACTCAGAAAAACATAAACTTAAATGTCCCATGACAACTGGGCAAACTCCTGATGCTGATGAAGACTGTGATGCAATCAAAAGCTCCAGTTCAGCTACTAAATTAACTTTGTGATGAGATGTTTTTTTTTGTTAAATAACCACTTTATTCAGACTAACAACTTCTCCTCAATGCAACTAAAATTGAAACACTACTTAATGCTGAAGATGCAGCCAAGAACATGACTCATTTTAATGGCTCCACAATTACCTCTAATAAAATTGTTAGAAATCTCAGCATTAGATTTGATTAAATCAGCTATTTTGGGTCTTTTAATCTCAAAAGTTACTTTTCAGCTGTATTATTGAGTTAATTAGTCTCTTGAAAGCTACTAAAACTCATCACTCGCAGGCTACGGGCTCATTGTTAATCATCAAAAAGACCATTTCTACAAATAGATGAGGTTCTTACCTTCTTTTTCACGATGACAGGTTCGTCATTGGTGTCAAAAAGTTTCCTCTTTTTTCTTAGCGGGTTGTCCTCGAGTCTCGGTCGAGGTGTGCCATCCAGAGACAACAGGGGAGGACGTTTCTTTGGAGGCTCTTCCTCTTTCCTTTTGGGACATTCTTCCCGCTCTGCCTTCCTCTTTAATGCAGATGTGGTGGTCAGAGGTGGAACAGGTGCTGCAGCCACCACCGGCGGTTCGGGCTCCTCTTTTAGATCCCGGTTTAACCGTGGTTCTTTCAGCAGGGAGCCAGGGAGGTTTGACGCATATTTAAAGCCTGGCCCCCTTTTTTGCTTTGAGGCCAAAAGGTTAGAAAAAAAGGAGAGCATAACTTTATTTCTCTGGCTCTGAAACACAGTCAGCTGTTAAACGTCTCATGATTCAAACACATACAGATACTTACTTTCCCTGTTTTCCCTGCATGGTTGCACTTTGGGCACTCCCAGCAGTTTGGCAACTCATCATTGACAACTCCGTTTGAATCTTTAACCTGTGCAAAATGAGCACACACAAAAGGGCGGAGTTATGATGAGTTTTGCATCTGTTCTAGATGATGTTCTAGATCCTGGCCCAAACACATATCACATGCATTTAAGGAAGAGTCACTAAAATAAGAGGAGACATGTTTACAAAGTTTGATAACTGTTTGTATTCAGCCGGATTTACAGAGGTCACACTTTTGAAAAGCAGACATGAACACAGTGCAGATGGGATTTATAAGTGTCAAGAGGAAGGCTGTGGCTTGAAAAGAAATATGCATTAAATACAGGCCTGGCTAGAACTAAAGATTGATAATTAGACGCAAGATGAAGCCATTAGTCTATGATTAATGAACAGAAAGTCTGAGTAATGTAATGCAAATGAAGAGTGTACAGATGTTGTTTGTGCTTGTCAGTGAACTGTAAAACTTGGCATTGTAAAGCTATTTTAGAGTGCATTTTGCTGCATTTACCAATCAAGCAACACCACCCAAACCTGCTCCCTCGACTTTCTCTCTCTGCCTCCACCTGTTGCAGTGTCTTTTGTACCTTGTGTGTATTTTGTGCATCTTTGATTCGTCTTATACTTCATCCCCGTTTGTGTCATGACTATGTAAACTGCCTCCTAATGCATTACTAATCTGATTATAACATCAGAATTAATGAGTTTATGAACCATATTTTGAGTAACCATGACAGTTCTCTTCAAGTGGAATTGGCCGAAATATTTATTTTTTCAAGATCATTCCTTTATCATTTCTTTTCTGAGCTTAGTGATCTCATAGAAATGAACCCTCTGAACTGCACTCATGAGCTCTCCTTCATTTGCAGAAGGGATCTGGATGTTCAATACCAGGCACAGTCCAAGAGCTAACTGTGTAATGAGCTTCTGCTTTTGTAAATCAGATGCTGAATACACTCAGATTGCAGCTGCAAACTCAGTGATGGCTGTGTACATTTGCAGAACACCAATTTGTTGAACAGTGAAAGGAAACAACAACATTTATGTAGATGATATTTTAATGCATTTTGATATTAGGTCATTTACCTTAAGACAGTTTGGGTGAACAATCTCATTGCATATGGAGCACTCCATGAGCATAAGGTTAAACTTCTCCTCCTCGTCCTCCACCGTGTCTTCTTTCCCTGCCTCTCCACAGATGAGACACACTGCTGTGTGGGGCAGGACGGGCTGGAGGAAAATAACAGAGGCTTGACATTAAGACCGCTGTATCAAATCAAATCAATATCCTCTTTTGAAATAAGCCCTTTCAGTCACAGCTGTGATTGACAAAGTAGCTAACCCACAATTCTGTCATCTGTAGCGACTCCATTGATTTACGGTTCAATTACAACGTTGAACTCGAGCACTCCAGCCATCTGTGATGCCTTATTTACTTGCTACCTGTGGATTAAACATTATGTAGACTGTTGTTTAAATGTGATTCATTAAAGCAGAACATTTCACTGCCATGGCTTGTAATCGCCCACTCAAATTAATCACTTAAGAGAGCAAAAAAACTAAAATTCAAAGCTGAGTGATGTAATACTGATGTGCATATTTAACACCAATGCAAGAGCCTGTTAATAGAGCAGAATATCTTTGGTTTATACCGTTTTCTTTGATTGCTTTAATCACCGTTGCTCTTTAAAAATCACTGACCACCTTTCACCTCATAGTTTGCCTCCACAATGCATACTGAAAATCTAATTTGCGTTTGACTATATTCTCAGAAAAAATTTAAAGAATTAAACAACTTTCGTTTTTTTTTTTTTATTATTATTGTCGTTTGGCATCCAAGCTAGTTGCACTACCACTAACAAACGGCTACTGTGGCACATCAGGCCGTGATGAGCTGTGGCATATACTGAGCTCTGAGTGCTGCTCTGAAGCTGCATTAAGGTAAGTGAACATCAGAGTGGGTTAAGCATATTGGCATATCTTAAAAGTGGGACACAGTTGCTAAAGAGCTTAAGAACGCAAGTGTGGGATATTGGGATGGATGCTAAGTCTCTCTCACTGTTTTGGTGGTCAGTCATTCAAACTGAATCAAGTAATCCATATGCTAAAAACCATTCAGACAGTCTCTCTCTCTCTCTACACGTCTCTGTCCAAGGTGCTGAAACATTCCAAAATTTCCTCTTTCTCTTTTTTTGACCACTGCTGCAGCTGTTTTTTATTGATGTATCATTAGTATTACTTGTGACATTACCATAGTAACCATCTGGAAACATCCTAACCATCAGCCTGTGGTGCTCTGGCAACCATATTGAAAACCCCAGCAATACTCTCATAACAACATGGACATGGCAAAAAAAAAAGGAAAAATAAAATTCCAAAATAAAAGCAAAGCCACAATTATTAAAGGGCTAGTTCGGATTATTTGAAGTGGGGCTGTATGAGGTACTTATCCATGGTCAGTGTATTATCTACAGCAGATGGTGGATGGCACACTCCCAGTTTGGAGAAGCAGCAGGAGTACCGGTATTGGAAGCAGAGCAATGCACTGCTGTGGGCAGAGACAGCAAGCAAAACATATTTGAACAACCTCACTAAAAGAACCACCTGAAAAAAACAAAAAAAAACAATACCACAAGTGTTAAGGATATTTTTTTACTGCTTCACCTTCCTGTCAGACAGCCCATCCAACAAGAACTGAGGCTGTTATTATCTCTTTCTTCAAAGCCATCTGACGTCTTTGACAAAAACAGTTATTATTCCCTTACAGAACACAAGAGTTGCTGCCTAGAATGGTTAGCATGTTTGTGGTGTTGTGTGACGTTGTTTGAATCCAATCTAGCCCTTTAAATGACCCAGATCACACAAAAAGACAAATACACTAACCCATCCGGGCAGTGGTACACCAGCATCTCTTGTGTTTATGTCACAAGAGTCTGGTTGCTTTGAAGCTTCAGCTCCCCAATGGAAGGGGCTATCTGATGGAAAAGTAAAGTGGTGGGAATATTCTAAATATAGCATACACTAAAACAATTTTTTCTTTTCTTTTTTTTTTTCGATGAGCTTTTTTCTTTTAAGCGGTTAAGATACATTTTGCTGCTGCCACAGTGCATGACAGATATTTCCTTCCAACACTTGTTCTCCTGCTGCTTTTCTGAACTGGGGGGATGCTGATCGTCATCTGCTGTAGTTAAAACACTGACTATGGAAAAGTGCCTCATACAACTCCATTAAAAACAAACTAAACTAAGCAATCATTAAAGGATTGGTTCGAGATTTTGAGAAATACATTCAGAATATTTTAAACAGTCTTATGTCCATTTACCAAAATCAAGCTACAGTTAGCAAACAGTAAGCTTAGCTTAGCACAAACAACGAAAGCAGAGGCAAACAACTAACCTGGCTTTAATCTACAGATTAAAAAAAAACAAACTATCAGCACTTATAAAGCTTACTATAAATTATGCCATATGTGATTTGTTTAATCTGTAATAAACAAAAAAACAAACAAACAAATAAAACAGAGCACAGCAACAAGTGGTTTTACGAGGGGTTACATACTGAAACTTTTGTTTGGACAAGCAGCCACACTGGCTCTTTCCCTCTGTTCTTAGTCTTTATGCTAAGTCAAGAGAATTGCCTGCTGGCTGTAGCTTCATATCTAGTATATGGACATAAAACTGGTTTTCATCTTCTAATCTAACAAGAAAGCTAATAAGCATATTGTTCTAAATGTCAAACTTTTTATTTAGATTCATGTTCATATATCTGAGAACATCGTGAACTTTGAACTTACGGCAATGCACTGCCTCATGATGCAGGACTGCTTCATGCGGCCTGGCCCCCCAAACTTCTTCATGTCTTTACAGAAGTGGCACTCTCCACACTCTGTTCGCAGGCATGCCTCACACTTCCGACAACGCGTCCTTCTCCTCCTCGCGCCAGATGTTCCCCGACTGGCTGACAGCTTGACTGCTGATGCAGGAGAAGCTGCCATCTTAGGTTTCGGCCGGTTTGGAGGCCGGGGCTGCAAGGATAAAGAGGACACAGTGTTAGGCACCTAAGACAAGGCTAGATATAAACATAAAGGCCAGATATTTCACAAACTGGCACTAAAGGCCTTTAATTAGCTTGGTAACAAGGACTTAAGGAATTTTCCATAACATTTTAGGCAACGCTATGCTGCTACATTTATACATGCTACTTCAATTAGTTAAATACAGCAACTATAGACGCATTCATAAATATTGTGAAGCTAATTTGATGTATGTTTGTCAAAGACAGCAAGCTTGCATTATTACCACCAACAAAAAGAGACTTTTGAGCCTGCAGATGCTTAAGAATTGATAACTCAATTAACAAATAATTTATTCTGCCAATTTTCAACAGAGAGATTTTTTTACCAAATTTCTGATGTCAGTAAAAGAAAGGTTTTATGCTCCTCAGTCTGATGTTCTGATTTACATCGCCTTTCATTTGATAACAGGGCTATGGCTCTATAATAAGCACTTATAATCATGTTATGTAATAAGAATAAATTCATAACATTCTATTAAATTCAACAGGGGTCAGTGTTATGGTGGATGTAGGCGGCGCTGCCTAATCCTGTCTGTGCTCTTTCTAACTCTGGGTCAATAGTGCTTAAAAAAACGTGGTAAAACAAAACATCACCTGCTTCCATGTATGAATACAGGTGTGAAACATATCTACAAACATGAATCTGATTGAAACACACTGTGTACAAACACACATTTTTCATGGCCTTTAAAGCAGAGCAACCAGAAGAAAACAAACACATCAAGAACGTCCCTGGAGGCATCTTCCAAATTTAGCACTTCACTTGCTTGCATGTTTCTACTTCAAAGAGAAACTGCACTTATGGCTACGTTTCACACATGGATCACTAGGACCCATTATTCTCTGTTCGGAGGTGCGGAGACTGATTTATAACAGTCCACATTAAATGTGCTCTATTTAATGGAAATGGGTAATGGGGATGAGATGCCTTTGATCTCCATCATTACGGCATTATACACTCTGCTCCTTCTCAGGCACAGAACCCAACCACAACAATGTATTTCCAACACGCCAAACCGCATGTCAAAACACTGCCAAGCATGCCACATGAGAAAATCTGTGGCGATGTGTGAGATGAAACACACAAGAACATGGAGCAGCAGAAGACTGCAGCTCTTGGAAATGAGGATTTCTTTGGTTTCATCGGCAGTGCAGATTTTTCCTGGCGTCAGCATAGCAACAGCCACGTCCCATTCCCTAACAGAACAGTCTATGACACACAGACTTGTAACCAATAAGAACTGTAATGAGACTCTCTAACAGAAAAAGAAAGCAGGCTCAATCTTAAGCACATTACAGTAATTTATGCAAACAAATGCCATAAAATAGACTGAGATAGGCTGTCAGATATGTGGTTACTAGACAGGATTAGAGGGAAATATTAAGATATTGGTAGGGGGTGTGGGGGTTGAGCTCATGCAATCTGTGCTGGACTGTTCTGGGGGGATATTGGTGAGGATTATAGACAGGACGTCTGTTCTTCAAGAACACTGAAATAAGACCAAATACATCAGGCAAAAGCCACAGCGCTGTGATCTATAGAAATCTCTTTACAGGTCCTACAAGGATGTTTATGATGAATCTGCAGAGTTACAATCAATCTGCCAACGTTACATCACATGAAAACTGACACCCAGGCGCTGTATTGTCTTCCGTCTTTATTGTAAATGTAAGTCAAACTGTAAACATGGAAGGCAAATGAAAAGAAACTTCAGAAAGCTGTCCATATTGTCCCCTAAATCCCCTCTAACCCCCCCCCCCACTTTTTGCTAAGTGAGCGATCTCTAAAGCAGATATCCTGCTGATGCTCAGAATTAAATGACAGGAGAGGCTGACAACAACAGCACAGAAGAATCAGCTGCCTCTCAGCAGCTACTCTCTGCCTCACACAAAGATGTTGTATTTTTTAACACTATCTAAGATCTCTCCACCAAAAGATTAAGCCACCGGCAGCACTTTAGCATTAGCAACTGTTGCATACACACCTATGAGCAGCACACAGCATAAACATTTGCTCCTTTGTACAAGTAACTAAGTAGTAATCGCTTGGCTCTTGAAAGCTCATTAAGCTGGGAAACATTATGAGGAGCAGTTCATTGATGTTTACTGACACAGCCTTGGAGCCTCTTGAGCTACTGTGGAGAACAGTGGAAATCAATTACTGTGGGTATACTTAACATCACCTCAAACACACATTAAAGACAGCGCACGCTGAGCACAAGCTGCAAAAACAACAGGACGTATTGTTTCATCAAAATCAGATATCTGGTTGCAACAGCAATACACACAACACAGTGGTGTGTGTCTATACTGACATAAACCCTTGTGTGTAATGTTTCTTAAATTACTGACCCAAATTCTTTACTTCTCTCCAGGAACATTAGTAAAAAGAATTAGCGAAGAAATTAGTTCACAACTTCCTGGAGGGGTTACTTTACTATCCCGTTTGGCTTTTTAGGTGGCATATATAGTAAGGCTAAAAACCTGCAATTAATCCAGCACAAAATCACAAGGTGTAGTAAAACTGAAACGATTAACCAATAAGTCAGTCAAAAGAAAATTGATTGCCAATGCTTTTGAACACAGGCTTAATGTTTTAGTCATTTTTTATACAAAATTGTCAATCATTTGCTGGTGCTAGCTTTTTTAGTGTAAGGTTTAACTGCTTTTCTTTGATATTTAGTTAATGCAGAGTTTAGGGTTTGGACTTTTGGTCGGATAAAAGACACATTTGAAGATGCTGCTTTGGGCTCTTGAACATTGTAACATTTTTTACAATTTTTTTTTAAACTTTATAGATTAAACAGTTAATTGCAAACATTTTAATTCAACACTGAAAAAGTGTCCGAAAAGAAAATAGTCACAACCCTAGTATGTTGCCTTTACCCCGGATTTTAAATACCCCAAAAGGGAATTAAAATAAGCATCTTACACTAACTCTAGGTTAAAGTTACTTACTTACTGAGTTACTGAGGATTGAACAACAACAGTGACAAAAAACTCCCTAAAGAGTCAGCAGAGCTTTGGACATGCTTAGAATATACTGTACAAGCACTTAAATGAAGTTATTCAAATTGTTCTGTGACACTGGAAACACTTAAATTTACTTGCCAAATATAAAAGAACTAAAGATGTTTTCTTATATTTTTCAAAAGAGCAAAACTGACTCAGTTGTCTGCAGTCAGTGTTTTTAAAAACCAAATGCAGCCACAGAATTAACGTGAGGGGGTGTGGCTCTCAGTTAAGTGGAGGAAATATTAAATAAACAAGCCACATTTTTGCACTGTAAGCAAGTCTTATTTAAGATCTCTCAGCTTTTTAAAATGAACAATATCAAGAAATCCTTTCCCACACACTGCTTTCTCATTTGCATACACTGGCAGAAAAATATTTCCTGTGTTACTGTCACTCATATTCAAAAATGCATATCCGATGCTTTTACAATCAAGCCATTAAGGATTCATCTTCTGCATATTCCTCTGCCTCTCTGCTTTGAAACAACCAATAGCAGCCCTGAGGCACTGAGCTATATAAACACAGCCTTCTCCTATTGCTGGTTTTACCTGATGGAAACACACAAGCATGCACACACAAACACATACATACACAAGCTAACATAAACAGAAAATCTATTAAAAGAAAAACTAAATAAATCAGGGCAAAAATCAAGGAGCAAGCACTGAATCAATGCATTCCTCTCCAGGTAGCTCCATTTCCTCACTGCCCTGTGATGCTGCACACACCGCTGTCTGCCTGGCACAAGCATTCCTCTGGTGGCCTCACTATGCCTGCCTGCAGGGGTTCGGTGTGCTAACCTGCTCAGAGTCTGAGTCGTAGTCCTCATCATCAGCGCTCAGCGACATGGCCATGGCTGGTTTTTTCACACACCGTCCAGCTCACAGCAAACTGACATGGCTGCAGTCTCCTCCTTCTTCCACTCCTGCTGCCGATGTCTGGCCTACAGCCCTCCCCTCCTACTCCAAAGCTCCACAATACCACAAGCAGATGTAGGAAACACAGACGAGCCTGCCTCATTAATATGGATCAGCTCCCCAAAGAAGAGGAGGGGTGCTGGGAAGCACAGGGCCAATGGGAGGCCGCTGTGTATCAGAATATGCACCGGGGGGGAATCTGCCTTTATCCAATGAGGACAGAAAATGCAGAAAAGGTGCTGTCATATTCATGATGCCTGTCACAGGGAGAGGAGAGCAGGCTTCGCACAGCCAATGGAGCCAGATGGCATCTCATTACAAAAGGCAAACACAAAGAGGCCCCGCAACCAGCAGCTGCTGGCCTTTTGGAGGGACGAGCGGGGGTGATCCAGAGAGTCCATGAAACCAACAGAAATATCTTCCATGCATGCATATACAACAACAACCCATCCTCCCACCTCCTGCTGAGGCTCCTCCGCCTTCTACACACATCATGCATTCATTTGGACTGTTGATTGTAAATCTAAAATTACAGAAACAAAACACAGAAAAACCAATCAAGGTATTCAGTTAACTTAGAGTAACTAATGCGACAGATGCAAACACATGTACTGATTAAACGTACACTTTAGCTTATTTCAGCTGACACTATTGAGCACATAATGTATTTTTCACCATCATCGTTTAGTCAGTTTGTCACATTTTTATATTATAATGCAGTGCAAGAAAGAAAGCACTTAAGAGTTAAAATTGTACATCTATGCATCCTTTCATAAAAAGGTATTTTGACCCTTTCATAGTAAATATAAAGGAAAATAGAAGCAGTAATTATTTTTACATTTCTCCAATGAATGTGAATGATTTTGACCCTCAGAGGATCTCTTGCTCAGTTAAGATATGATTTAAAAAAAAGCATAAAAGACAACATAGACTTAGAAGGTACTTAAAGCCTACAAGTGTTTAAAGCTATTTAACACTGTGACAACATTTTATTTCATGTGGGCTCTGAGTAGCATCCTGAAGCTAAAAATGAGCAAACGTAAGTAGTACCAACTAAAAAATATGAATGGAAATTTCCTTTTTTTCTGAGGAGATGAGGTGCAAACCCCACATATAATGGCTGCACATTTTTGTACATTTTCATACCAGTTAGTTAAAATTTGGCACATATTTGAGCCCTGAGTAGGTCTGAAGTGTAACCACAGACATGTAAACAGTCAAACAGTGAGGTGTGAAATCTAAAGGGAAAAATGTGTCACATAGTTTCTGTTCATAGTAAACAGTGTTTTTTTATGTAATCTACAGTGTGAGTATAAATGTGTTGATAGAAGCAGGATACAGTATATAGAGGTATGTGTATTGGAGACAGCAAAAAGAAGTTTTACAAAACTCATTTCTCGCTACATTTGGCAGTGCTGCAGTGGGATCAGTCAAAATTATGTAAATAAGAAGATGTACTGCTCTGTGAAGGATTTTAATGAGAGCTGGAGCAAAAAAGGGAAGCGAGAATAAGAAAGACTGACATTGATGAGAGGACTAGAGGAGACTGAGGAGAAATTGTAAAAAATGGAAGGAAATGATTGTGAGTAAATACTGGAATTTCTTTATGATCAAAATTTTGAAATACAGATCGATTTGACATCCACAAATTAGTCAACCAGGCTTCAAATGCAAATTGCCCCATTCTATAGCAATGATAACAATTCATTTCTACACTTGAGTCCTTATTCTCTGCTAGAGATACAGCTCTAAACCTAATTTAAATAAACACCAGTTTTGAAACTGAAAAACGAGACCTTACTTGGACAATAAATCAAATTTCTCAAACACTTGATTGTACCAGGGATGACTGCTAAGTTAGTGGCTAAGGTAGAAGAAGATGAGTTATATAGTAGTTTTTCCCAGAATGTACAGTCAAACTCTCGAGTAATTATGCAGGAAGTTTAAAGTTCATATTTTCATAATTCTGTTAGGATATCTGAATTTGGTATGGCTTTATAAATAATCACACAAAGAGTTAAATTGCACATGCAAGTCCAAAAACTTGCTTCATTCTGATTTTGAGACTATACCAACCAGAGTCACCAGCAGACTTTGGCTGTATCATTCTTACTCACTTTAACTTATTTAAAAACTTGGACAAAACTCCTGCACATCAACTCAAAATCAAATGATTCAAGTGTCATCTTAATTTAAAAGCCTCGAATTAAGATGAAGAACAATGTTTTGTGCAAAGGCAATAAAAGAGTGTTTTATGTCGCTGCTTCATTCTTACCTTTGTAGTTTTCTTTGGCCAGAACACCACAGGAACTCCACTAATCGCTAATTTGGGGTCGTCATCGGCATGTTCTTTCAAGACGATCTAGACAAACACAGAGGAGAAATGCAGTGAAAAAAGACTCTGTCATGTGTATGTGTGTGTTTTCATGTTTATCACTGTATCATCTTTTTTTTTTTCTTACCTTCATGTCTTCCAGCAGGGCTTGCGGGTTCTCTATGCCTACTGGAACACATTTCTTATTTTCAGGTAGAGACTCCAGCTTCTCCACCAGCGTCCTGAGTCCACTCAACTCAAACTCCGTCAAATGCGTCCATTTACTTGGAGGCTCTGAGGCTGGAGAGTCAGAGGGGGTTTGGGGGAAATCTAGAGAGGTGGAGCCGGGATTACAGCTGTCCTCCGAGTCAACAGATAGAACAGCTTTGAGGTGCTGACCCTTCCTGTTGTCAGGAGAGTACGAGCCATCCTGGACAACTCTCTCCGATTTTTCACCCTGGTCGTCCCTAACATGGGTCTCACATGAGTCCTCGTTCATGTCCTGGCTCCTTGAGTCAGAGGAGGGACTCTCTATGTTTGCCTTTGTCTCGTTGTCTGAAGGGACAAAATCAGGAAATCAGGAATCAGGAAAAAAGCCATTAAACGACACAACATGTCTGTTTACGTTCACAGAGTTTGATGACCTACAGAAATAATGTATTCGAAAAAGTCAAAAAACAATTTGTATGATCAAAAATGGCCCCGAAACATCATGAATGACATGTTTCATTGCAAACAAAGCAGGTCATCTATGAAGCATAACAAGTGTTGGGCTTAAAAAAAACATGTTCTAGTGCCCTGAGGGGAAACAACACCAAGAATGAGTCTATTTTTCCAGGTAGGCAAAAACAGCTCCATGGTCCTTACATCACCCCTTCAAGTCTTATTTTAAAGACTTATCCAAGTCATAGAAATAAATATGTGCCTAAAATGTTGCTGAAGTGCATATTGGAATACATCGGAACAATTGGAGAGCAGAAAGATTATTCATTGAACATCTAATAAGAGATTTAATAACTTGAGAGAGGTAATTACAACTGCAGTGCAAGATTTCTAATGGCATCCAGGGACACACGAGATATTAGAAAACAGCTGCTTGTCTTAATTGCACTCACCCATTACTACAGGCTCTTTGCGGATCTCCTGAGACAGGTAAGAGCGCTTGGTCAGGCAGTGCAGGTACCTTTCGAGGACATACCAACACATCTCATAGTAGAAGGGAAAACGGAACTTGGAATGAACCTAAAAACAGGAACAAAACTAGCATCAGTGTAAAATTTACATGCATTGTGTATTGCTACTCTCTTATATGTTATTTAACCAAAGCACCAGTTTTCCTATTTAAAGGCAGTACTCATATCTAGATTTCAGAAGGCAAAACCAGCTTCTTCTCCATGCACACACATGTAAGCAGAGCTCTGTCTGTGTTTGTATCTGTATTGCTGACAGCACCAGCAGTGTAAAGAGCTGACAAGGTTAAGAGATTATTACTCCCCGCAATATGTTGTGCTCTATCACTCCAGACACTGTCCTTCCTGCACACAAACAAACATGCACACTTCTGCAGGAAACAAGCTGCAGTCTAACCAGGCAGGCTTAAGTTGCTCTGGATGTGATTATGTATTATACTTTTGAAATAAAGCAGCTTTAAAAACAGCCAAGTAAGCTAATGCACTACACAAATAAAACTTTAAACGTAATCAATGAAGTCCGACTACAAAGAACAAGTCATACATATTTTATACATGGTTTATATTTTGCAAAAGGCAAAAGTATGAGTGTTATGTTATATGGAGTCTTGTGTACGAGAAAGAACACTTTTATATTGAAGTGGAAAACAAATCAAGTCTAGAGGCTACACATGAACTGACATTGTCTTAGTCAGTATAAGCTGCCAACATCTTACAACACAAAACTAAGTATTGCTTCTGACCTCTTTATTTATATCTGTTCCCACTTACATAATAGCATTATAAATTTATATCTCAATAGTTTGCCCTTTGACCCTTTTCTATATTTCTATGCTTTTCTATTTATAATATCTTTCATTGTCCTGCCTCCTGCAGGTGAAACCTTCACCTTCCTCTGGCTCTCCAAGAGATTAATTTACCCCAGGTAGAGTTTACTGTATTGCGGTGCAGGTCAAGAGTTCAGCCACACATTGGAAAACACAGCAAGACTCCTACCTTAGTCCTGTTCTCTATCTCGTGGATGGTGAGCTGCATAGGAATGTTGAAGCTGTGCAGAATGTTGCCTCCAAACACCAGTGTGTCCTCAGGAGTGTAGACAGCGTGAATCCACCCTTAATTACAAAAAGCAAAAGAGATAAGGGGACATAAAGAGGATTCATGCAAGCTCACATAGCTGAATGTACTGTATAAAAGTCAAGAAAAGCTTGGCATTACTGTTTATTGAAGTGGCAGCTAATCTTTTCCTGCTGGCTACTTTAAAACAACCATGCCAACACACCAGATGGGATGAAGAAGGTGTATCCTTGCTTAAGCTCCACTCTCTGGCATCCATCAGCCCGATCTCCCAGGAAGATATCACTCTGCTTGCCTGACAGAACCCAGTCCTCATAAAGGGCAAGGTTATGAGGGGTTGGAGGCACGAGCCAAAACACCTGAGGAGAAGCAAAGGTTTTTTATTTAGAGGTTATACTGTATGATGGAGACAAGGATAGGTAAAAAAAATTACACTGAAACCCAAGTTTTCTTAATCACTCCCCTCAAGATTCAAATAAATACTAAAGAAATACTAATAGAGACCTTAATACTAATAAATTAAGATTTATGGCAGTTAAAAAAACAGATATATTATAAGAAAGAATGAATGAACTTACTTTCCTCCCTTTGAAAACATGATACCAAACAGATGTTCCCCCAAAATCAATGTGGAAATCTGTGTAGCAGCCCTTCACACTCATCAGACAATACCTATGGCAAAAAAAGAACCACACTGTGGATAAGTAGATGGTATGGATGCAAAAGTAGAACACATTAACATCAATTAAAACAGTGTATAAAAAAATTTAAAAACAGCTCAACCAAATTAGAAGGCAGCAATAGTCTTAGTTGTTTTGCTTAATATAACAGCTGCCAACTAAAAACACCACTGGAAATCACTCACAACAACACCACAGCATAGAAAATTATTCACAACAGGACATCTCTCCTTTGGAATTTAATTGAGGAGTGATTAGCACTCTGAGACATAAATGATTCAGTAATTTAGCTTAACGGGAGCATCACTATTTATCTGAAAACATCTAACCGATGAGTTTTACACAGACAATAAACACATTAACAAAGAAACCAATAAACAGTATTATGTTTGGCCTCCAACAAAGAGATGATGTGACGGCTACTTAAAACAAATGGGGAGCTAGTTAGCCCTTCAGCTGAAGCTCACATTTTAAAGATCTATCAGCAAATGTTAAGATGAATCAGTTAAGATGCAGAGAAATTTCTGCTGCTTCTGCATCACTTCTAACACATGTGTGTGAGTTGGTTTGCAAGCTGCAGAGAAGTGAGAACAAGTTTCTGTACATTGCATTTGAGTTAAACAAACAGCTGATGAATTTTTTTAGTGAATCATTAAGAAGTTTTAGATGCTCAATGGAAGGAGTTTTATTTTTTATAACATCTTCAATATTGTCACTTTTATGGATATCTAGTTTGAACTCTACTGAACTATAAATGTGATTACAGCTGGAACAGCAAATGGCTTTGAAGTGTTGATAAAAACTCCTTGAAGTCAGATAGTGTCTCTTTGCTTGCATGAAAGAAAATGATGAAGCCCTTTTCACATAGGACTAGGAATGCCAGTGGACCCCCTGTGTCTGTTTTGTGTGCAGATTATTTGTATTTGATAAGCAAAGTCTGTATCGAACTCAAATTTACTACCATTATCACCAGGATATGATGTGAAGGCGCCGCTTCCTGAACAACAGGAGAAATAATTCGCCTGGATTTGGACTCAAAATGCTGTGAAAACGTGAATTTATAAATATCAGTGTAGCTTTTATCATTTTAAAATGGTGAAAATGAAGAGAAAACAAAAATCTTAGCAAATAATGGTAGGTAATTTGAAATTACAATTTCACTTGACAAAAGACCAGCAGATTCACGTAGTCTTTAATCACACATGATCCTTGCAACTGTTATAAATTACTATAGGTCCCAAGCTAATACTAGCACTCTGCCAAAGACAGAGAATTTTAGTAGTAATATCAATTTATCCGATGATTTCTTTTCATGATTGATCAATTGGTCAGAAGAATTTACCAGAGCCCAAAATGACACCATTAAATTACTTGCTTGGTCCAGCAGTCAAAAATCCAAAGACTTTCTCCTTTAAATCATTTAGGTGGTAATGGTTGCTATTAGTGTTGGCTAAAATTCTAATGGAATTTGATCTCTGTTTACTCTGTTGTGTGTAAAATGCAATCCCTTTAAGCAACAATCAACTAAATGGGAATTTTCAATTTAACATAATTAAAATAATAAATGCCACTCAATAGAAAACCGAAAGAGGAGAATGAGGGGTGAGCAGGCAACCAAGCAACTGAGGTTAAAAGGACTCCTGTTCTATGTACAAATGCTGACTACTGATTGGCTGAGAGGTGTCTGTGCAGTCAGACTACAGCTGTTATAAAACCATCCTCTGCCAGGGAAAAACTCTGCTGCCTAGCAACAATCAAGAGCACTTACAGGAGATGGATAACACTGGCGGTATGCAGCGATACATGAGAGAGTCAGATGGGAGGAGAAATTGCATTTACTGCCAAGGAAGCAGCAATTTTCTAGAAATATTTTCTACCGTATATTACATCTTGTAAAGGGCTTGTTGCATTGGTGGAATATAGTGCACATGGACATGTATAAAAAAAGAATTTTATTTTGCTTTGTTGTTTTTGGAAGAGACTTGCACTTTTACATTTTATATTGAGGCCATATTTTACACATTCAGTGAGCTCATCACAAGATCGAAGAAGCACAGAGTGCCTGGAGTATCAAAGAAGCATCTGTATGTAATCATCACAAAGCAGCACTTCTACTCAATTGTCTTCATTTGTTTTCATCTCAAAACATTACATTTTTTTACTCATAGACTGACTTGAACTCTTACAGATTTTTTTATGGCAGCAGACACCCAATCCAGTAAAGTCATACCTTTGCACTTTAGGGTACTTCATCTCTGAAATTACATTGGTGGCTTCTGTTTGGCTATGTTTCAGGTCAGGAGGCCACATGTTGTCCACCCAGTCAACTTGATCCACCTGTCAGAAAAACTGCACTTTAAGCACTGTGTTGTCTAGTTTCTTTGCATATAGTAGCAGATTTGTGACCTTCGGACTGATAACATCGCATTGAGTGTCATATGATATTACCACTGTGGGCCTCTTGATGAGGTTCTCCAGCTTAGTGTGGCTGAACTCTAAGCTGATGACATTGAAGAGTTTGTCCCGCTCTTCCTCTGGTGTCTCATAATACCGGACAAACTGAGCCATGCTCATTTCAGTGCCTTTCTGAGTGCTCACGTCCATAACATCTACAGACCGACGACTGCCTGCAAATCACAACCAGGAGGACACAAGCGAAATTATACCCACAAGCACTTTCATGATCATAACATGAAATACAATCTTTCTGTAAGCTAAGCCAGTACGCTGATGTGAAATTTATACAGAGAAAATGTGTATTATTGGTATTTGACAGCAGCTGATAGCCATAGTTTGTAGTTCACCATCCTCCCCACTAGATGGCACAACTATACCCCAATCATGTTTTGACAT
>JAPZDZ010000011.1:11691368-11702864 GCA_029783805.1 Acanthurus tennentii
ATTTCATTCATACTTCACATAAGTTGACAAAGTTGTACTTGCATGCATTAAAAAATTTGCAACTGGAGTTTTTAGAGTAGTACTTAGCATAGCCCACGATGTGAGAAACTAGACCTGTACACACACATGCAAACATGCTATGATAGGCGACAAACAGATAGTTATCCCCCCCAAAAAATTCAAAGACCTAGAAAGTTACATTATTTTTCTAATATGAAACATGTGACTATTGTTCTTTGTTTCTTTTAAAATTACATCTATCAGCTCATTAATTTTTAACAAACGAAATAACAGTTTTGGTATCTTCCTTTGCTGCTAGGTGCAACATTTCACAAAAAACAACTGTTTCTTATATATGAACTTAGCAAGCGTAGAGCTCTTTATGATTTTTGACAAAAACTAAGTCTTTAGCTGACAGTAAATGTTGCTGAATTTAATATTCACAATTATAACTTTTATTGCAGAGATTTGTTAGCTGACTTGACTGTGTCAAACTATGTAAAAAAAATTACCAAAAGCTTAAACTCTCTGAACTCCCAAATTTTTCCCTCCACCAGCTGTCATTCTGCAAATTCGAAGCTGAACCATAGATGCACACATGCTTTTGGTTTAGTTTAACCACTTAAAAAAAAAAGATTAAGAAACAGTAAATGTGTGTATTTTTGTGTTTGCCATTGTACTTACCAACCAAGCCTTTAATTTCACTAATCGTAAACTCTGGATCAGGCATTCTGTGTGAATTAAAGAGAATGGTTTACTGAATTTATTCATTACATGCATTGCCAAATGGTTTAACCTAAACATATGACAAATATTCACTACGTTCAATCAACACCATGAAAACAGTCAAAGATTAATCTTAACAACTACCTGTAAGCTGGTTGATTCATAGAAATGCTCTCACCTGATCCCTAGTCCATCCTTCTCTTTAAAAATGAGTGGGATCCTAAGAGCCTCCCTTTGCACATATTCATATGAGAAATCTGCAATATAGTGGACAAATGCATTTATGAGTAAGAACACATATACTTTGGTAAAGAGATTCATCTTGACAATTATAAACGAATCATAGTAAATAATTAAAAACAAAACAGTAACAATAAAGCTGGTCAAAGCGAAATAAGATGTGCTTTGTGTTCCTTTACCTTTACCCTCCAGCAAGTGGACAAATTCTGCGCTGTAGCTGTCACTGACAAGCTTTTCCTCCAAACTGAAACCTCTGATATTCACAATTTCCTCAACATCAGACAAATCCTCGTTTTCGTCGTACATCCTCCGGCAGATGGAGCGCTGCCATTGAAAACGAGATGATTTACATGACAAAACTACAACATGCGTGGAAAGCAAACTCTCTGTCATAACGACCCCCCTCTCTCCGTTAACAATCAGTGTGACTGATCATTTGTTTTATTCCTAACTTTATAACTGGAGTAGGGTCATATTTTTGTTGTACGTTAGAGTAGTGATTTTTTTTCCCCATAAACGTGGCGTCAAGTACAATAAGCACTGAACAACACTTGACCTGGCAAAGGCTGCTGTTGTGACATTATTCCATAACGATAAATGTAAGAATGTTTGCAGAAATGAACTGAACAAGATGTTGGTTTATCTTGTTTTCACTACGTACGCTGAACTATAACCAATATAAAAGAAGTAATAAAATCTAAGATGAAACATCTACCGTATTTTTTCTCAGGGTCTCTAACTTGAACATCTCAAGTGACTTGACAAATATCCCAGCGTTTACACTTGCAAACGTTAGCTTAGCTAACTAATTAGCTCGCTGCCAATCTCGCTTCATAAGCTAACGTTAACACGGCAGATGGTACACACCAGCCTGCGTCCAGATTCAGCACACGTTTCCACGGCCTGAGCCATCGTCTCTTATCAATGTTATCCAGTCATTCAGTTTCGGAAAAGCATCTTCGTGCGTAGTGAAGTTAAAGAAACACTTAGCACGCTTTTCAGGTTCAAAACAAGGGAACCATGTTTTTGTGTATTACGTCATCGCCAGGAACCAAAACATTGTTGGACAACGTCACGGCATGTTAGTTCACGGCTTTTCAACTGCTTTTACAATGAAGACACATTAATCCCACGAGATCAGCCACTGTTGTTTTTTTGCGGTCGAAAGCACAAAACATGACGTTTAAAACACTGTTATCGAAAACTTCCGTCCACCGTTCCAAGAGAAACGAGCAATTAAACATAACCAACACAATAACAGTCATTTATTTTTTTATCCACTGTCATTCATTTAATAGTAATAATTCTGTTTCTGTACGCTGAACGTGACGTGCGTCACGCGGACTGCTGTGATGGGGCGTCAAACCCTTTGAAGCTGGCGTAAAACATATTTTCTGACAATTACCAGACATTAAACATGGTGGTCACATAAGTGTTAAGCCAGGGCTGATTATTGAGTACTTATCAGACCAAATGCAATCGACATTTAGCGGATGTTCGCTTCTGAGCGCGCAGAATTATGGGTAATGTAAGGTGCAGGGAGCACAACACGCCGGAGACAAGTGGTGAGAAAAATAGCTTCCGCAGTTCCGTCAGCTGGCGAAGTTAATCGTTTTCTAAGTATAAACTACAGGTTAAAGTTGGCATGTTGAAGGCTTGTGTCTGTCGTGTTCCGTTAGAGTAACAAGGTAACTACGTCGGCGCTGCTCGTCCAGTCTTTTTTGGCGCAATATGAGTCTGAACGAGCATTCACTGCAAGCACTGTCCTGGAGAAAGCTCTATCTGAGTCGAGCTAAGCTTAAGGCTTCAAGCCGAACATCAGCTCTGCTTTCTGGATTTGCGATGGTAATATTGTCTTCAAGTCAACCTCTTACTCTCCTGTAGGTTAATCGTCTTATTACGCAGTAGTAAAACGTGTGTAAAGTTGTTTCCTGTTCTCTTCCTCATCCCGCTTTACAGGTTGCTATGGTAGAAGTGCAGTTGGACAACAGTTATCCTTATCCACCTGCTCTCCTTATTGCCTTCAGTGCCTGCACCACTGTGCTTGTGGCTGTTCACCTGTTCGCTCTGATGGTCAGCACCTGCATTTTGCCCAACATAGAGGCTGTCAGCAATGTCCACAACCTCAACTCTGTGAAGGAGTCTCCACATGAGCGAATGCACCGTCACATTGAACTGGCATGGGCTTTTTCTACAGTAATTGGTACTTTGCTCTTCCTTGCCGAGGTGGTTCTGCTCTGCTGGGTCAAGTTTTTGCCTGTTAAGCCCAACAAGTCCAACAATAATACAGTTTCATCTGGTGTGGCTGCTGCTATTACCTCCACCTCTATTATGGTTCCCTTTGGTTTGGTCTTCATAGTCTTTGCTGTGCATTTTTACCGCTCCTTGGTAAGCCACAAGACTGACAGACAGTTTCAGGAGCTTGAGGAGCTTTCCAACCTCACTAGACTACAAAATGAACTGGATAACAGAGGGGAGTCTTCCATTTTGCAGTCTGCAGGCTCTCATTTCCCATAGACAAGTTAAAGGTGATAGAAATCTGTGGTGGAACTTGTAACTCCTTGGGATTTCTCCAAGCCAGAAGCCACATTATTGGCTTCTTATTTTTATAGGAATGATGATGTCTCACCTCTTTGTTGTAAAATGTACTTTTGTGAGAAGAGTTTGTATTTTTTAGAAAACATATTTGATCAACTGTGAATTCACAAAAATCTGCCATGGTGCATGTAACTTGAAATTGGAGAGTCTTAACTGTGGTTGTTGTTAGACATTTATCTCTTAAAATATGGCAGAGACATTTAAAACCATAACTTGGAATCCTGTCTGTTGCCTGCTGCATTCAGTTAACGTTGTCAGTGACACTGTTGATATACTGTATATTATGTAGTTTTGTTTTTAAGTTCAAGTATTTAACCCCCCGTGTTCACTGTGCACATGATTTTATTGTAACTATCACAGTCTGCAATTGTAATGCCTGCTTATTGAGTGTTACAGTATTACTATAGAATATTTGATGGCATTTTTAACACAGAGTTGTGATGTAAAAAATAAAACGTTTTTACCAAGTGACAATTAAAAATTACAAGAATTTGAGAAAAAGTTTGGATGTAATATTTGAAAACATGTCTCTAATTTTATCTGTTCAGCTTACTCAAAATTATGGACACGTGAAGAAAGTGAGACAAGGAAACTTTTGCATATGCAACATTTTAAGTTCATTAATAGACTTCAAAGTGAGTACATATCAGTATTCACCCATCACCATCCTTAAATAACTGAGCAAGTCTTATCTTATGGTAGGCTTCAATTTTTCTTAATAGTTAACCTTATTAAAAATAATGATTCATGCACACACCGCCTTATCATTTTAATCTCTGTAGAGGACTTGTTAGCAGTATTAGATACCAGTGTTCCTCTGTGCTCCATTATGTTAAACCCAGGCACTCCACCTGTCTTACGTATCCTGAATTATCATCATTCACACTCAAGAGTATCTCTGGAGAGCTTTTCAATCAAACCAATCTTTATCAAATTTTAATCTTACAGAGATTTTATTCTCAAAAATTAAGAGAATCTGATCATCTTGAGTTGGCTATGCATATGGAAGGAGGCAGAAGTTGAAGCAGCATGATGTTAACAGGTATTAACTTGTAGGTCATGTAGGTCCGGATATTCCAACATAATTAGAGATTAAGGTGGTGTGGTGATGAGAGGAGACGTTTCAGGCTGGTTGTGGATGCTAATGTTTTTATCAATTACTGTAAAAAAAGATGATCAGACCCCATAAGGAAAAAGTGAATATATGACCAGCTTTGATAGCCTTTAGTTGGTAGGTATAATTTGATTAAATCCATAATCAAGCACATAATTAGGTATTTTTCTCTGTCATTTGATGTTTTTACAAACCCTAAAACTGAACTGTTCTGGTGTGTAATACTGAGAACGGATAGCAAGCCTAACATAATAATGACTGTTACAGTGTTTGTGTTGGATTGAGTTAGCTAGATTAACTTGTTAAAACATGTCACTTTAGTTTTTAACTCATTTCAAATTTGAATAGATGTCTTTGGTTTGCTCCACAGACAAGAGCAACTTATGTGGGTGTAAATACTCTGACAAAACCGAACATGCTGAATGCATCGTGTCATTTATTTTCTTTGTTTATTCTTTGTGAATGTGTAGTCGAGTGAACTTGCTGTGGATCCTCTTGTTGTTCTTCAACACCGATTACGGTAGGCCGACTGAGCTTCCCCTAAGACCAACTGCATATCCACCAAGTGTAGCTTGAAAAGAAAAGGTTTCACATTTGAATCCACAATAATGAACCGCGAAAGTGTTTTTTGTCCATGATTATTTGACTATGTCACATCAGTGGTGAGAGATGGCTTGTAAAATCAGATGTGTGGCAGGAAAAACATTCATCGTCAAAATGTTGTACCTGCGGTATGGGATACTTTGTTGGTGCTGGTGCTTCATCCCTCCCAAAATCAGACAGGGTCCCACATTTTGCTACTCCATCCACCCAAACACCTTCATATAGCTGGCCTTTGTCAGAATAGTAGAATTTTCCACTGCCATTCTTCTTGCCATTTCGCCAGCTGCCTTCATACCAGTTTCCATTTGCTTGGACACAAAAAAGTCAACTTTTAAAATGCATCATCATACCATACTTAACTATAATCCTTTTAGTTTAAAAAATGTAAATCAAAGTTATCTTACCAAATATTAAGATGCCCTGTCCATTATTCTTATCCTTCATCCATTCTCCCTCATAGATATCTCCATTCTCATGGTAAATCCTTCCCCAGCCACCCCGTTGGCCCTCACTCCACTCCCCCTCATAAACTGCTGTGCTATTGTAGAAGTATGTCCCATATCCCTTAAGAGATAGAAAATAATAATTATATTCATGTACATATGTTTGTTTTGGTGGGCATGTGTATGACAGTGTAGAAAAAACATACATGTTTCTTTCCATTTTTCCATTCACCACAGTACTTTCTTGTGTACTTCTTTGTTTCTGGGAGTAGCACACTGTAAGTACCATATCCATCACGTTTTCCAAATTTCCAATCTCCATCATAAATGCCACCAGACTTCTTCCAAACCTGGGTTCCCTTACCTTTAAAAAAATGAGAGAAACGTTTAGTTAGAGTAGAAAAAGTCTGCTGTAGTACTTCCACACCTAATAACCATACCCTCACAAGTTTCTCAGTGAGTTATTGGAGGCTCACTCTTAGCAGTATCTCACCATGCTTCTTGTTGTCCTTCCACTCTCCAGTGTATTCATTTCCATTCACTGAGAAAACTGTGCCACGCAGTCCACATTTCTGTGTCTTAATATCCAGAAGTGTTGAGAATGGTTGTCTTTTTGGATATGTTTTAAAATATGGCATGGCTGGAGATAGATTGATTAAAACCCTATGACATAAATAAAACGCCACAATTAAAAAGCTGTGCAGGCTTTCCACAATTTCAGAAAAGCAACTGTTACACTGTTTACATGAAGCTTGCATATTTCTATGCAAGAGATTAGACAGAAACTTTTAGTTTACAGGGAATAAGGGATCTGTGCAAAATTTAACTGCAAAATATTTAAGACAAAACTTTACATCTCCTTTGTTCATACGTGGACTAATTACCATTAGACATATTTTTTTTAATTTAATGTAAATAGACATTGCCAATAAAAAAAGTTTGCACATGAACCCACATTCCAGTTACATTTGTTTAAATTAGTTAGGTTAGCTTCAATGCCATCTAACGCTTGCTAGCTTGTTATGGTGTCTATAAACTGTAGATTTTACACAGGCCAAAGTAAGATGGCAAGCACTTATTTATAGCCAAGAAGTTGTACCTTGTGTCCAAGCGGTTGACTTACTCAAACCAAATCCGCTGGTAAACTCAGGTCGAATGGCTGCCGGATAAACTAAAGAAACATGTTAAACAGCTAGCTAACAATATAAAGTTAGCTGTTGCCAGCAGCCGAGCGTTCGTCGTATCCTAGCAACAGAATTGCGCACTACAGTCAGTGCAGCGTAGAAAGTCCATTTTAATGTAAACCTCAGCTTTTAAGTCATTGTGTCTATAGCGCCACGCTAGTGCCCGTGTCGTTTTATTTATTTATTTTCTTTCTTTATTTATTTTTTATCTATTTTAAGAATTTATGTTATTTATTTATCCTCCCTTTCAATCATAGTGGAAAACACAGGCGGTTTAACCCCGGCGTTTATTGAACGATGTGCGCATGCTCCGTGCAGCCCCGTCAAAAAAGCAGAGTGAGTGGACAGTCAGTGTGAGGAGAGACGCGGGGTGGAACCTTGTGAAGCCGTCCTCTTCGCTACATCTCCTATACCACAATGTCTAAACCGAAGTTTCAGACGGAGTGGGAGGAAATTGACGAGGAATATCAACAATTACAGGTGACTTTAAACACTTAAACGAGCACATTCTCTATGGTAGGTCGTTGACTCCAGCTTGTCATGAATGATATTGACAGCCGATACGTTCAGTGGCTACGTTAGTTTTGATAGCTCCCTCCTATTCACCATTCATTCTCTACCCGACCGTAAACGCGGCATTGAGCCTATAACTGCGCTGTTGCTGAAAATCTGAAGGATGGAATATGTTTCACTGGACGTTTTATCTCCTTGTACTTTACTCTAACATCCGTGTGTTACAGCTGCTAACGTTAGCAGCAGGTTGCTTGCCTTGCTGCTAGTGTGTTATGCGGCTAATGAGCAGCTACAATAATTAAGCTAACCACACAGTTTAACCACTGTGCAATTGATAAATATGAACAGATTGCCACCAGAGTTACTGAGAGGTTGTAAATGTACCTCCACGTGTTAGTTACGGTTGCTTTGCGCGAGTGAAGCATTTTGCAGTCACTGAGTGCATCATCATACATCATTACCACGCTAGCTCACGTTTGCTAGCAAGCTAATTTGAAACAACAGTATAACTAGTCGATAATGTGAAAGGCTGCAGCTAACTTTGAGGTATAACGTTGATATAGCATTTTGTCGTCTATGGTGTCGTGACACGAGCAGCCCTTTGCTCATGCATATATTAGAAAACTGAGACCTGGACCTGGCATGCCAATAAAATTATAAATCTGGAGCTGCTCCCTAGGGAAAGAAAAGGAAGGTGACTGTCACTGTTACAAGCCTACACATTCTGCTGAAAACTGATAAATTAGTCTCACATTCATATTTAATTGCTTCCCTCCAGGCTTTATAATTTTACATCTGTGGCATTTCAGGTTCAAGTCCAAACTCTGTGGATTTGTAGAATTAGTTACACGTCGCACATAGTGTTGAGTGACATGTACTAAACCCTCTGAATAACACATCCCTTTAAATGGCCACTTGCATGTTAACAGTATTGATATGAGAAAACTGTCATGGGATCCTGTACATACATGGAAAAAAATGTGACTAATGTGAGAAACTTTCAGTTTGCTTTTCCCCTACTAAAAGTTCAAGATCTGTCACTGTTTTTCAAGATGTTTCTAATCTTGAATCATGGATTGCCCAAGGACAAACCAAACAAGCAGTAAATAATGCATCAAGTTCACGGCCACATCAGACATTTCCCAGGCTACAGTTCTGGAGCCAGTATTTTGAATACTCTTAGGACTGTTTTGAATAATTCTTGAATTGTGCAAGTCTTTAAAAGGATGACCTTTTTCAGTCATGGGTCATTGACAGCCCTACACTTTGTGATCCTGTTAATTCTACAGATGCAAATGAAACAGTAAAACTGTAAAGCTGTGGTCTGGTCTATCAGAGCAGATGCATATAAGTTGTAATATATATTTCATCATATAATACAGTGTCACAGGCTGTTTGTGTTCAGATGAAGGGTCAAAAAGATTTCAAAGGGCAATGCATTTGTATCTCTTTTTGAAAAGAGACTCAGACTTGCCCAAAGCTTTTCAGCTTTGTGTTATGAAAATTAGGAGACATTTCTCACTCTTTGAAGTAAGTGTTTTTCAGTGGAATAAGACAAATGTGATTTCAGTTCATTTGTGTATTAGCTGAAATCACTCATTAGCACAGTACATTGTTTTTTTTAATTAATACATTTGTGACTGCATTTCTTTTCATTTTAAAGGGTACTTTTTGAATGTCTAATTGCTTATTACTGAGAGTCAGACTCTTCTACACTCTCAGAATTTCCCCGCTTGACTTTTTGTGTTTGTTTCATCACTAGGAAACTCACAAAATATACAGACAAAAACTTGAGGAGCTCACCAACCTTCAGGCAACATGCAGCAGCGCCATTAGTAAACAGAGAAAATGCCTGAAAGACCTACGGTACAGCTTGACCAAGTAAGTATTCTTAGTTTAGGACTCACACTCAGCGTTTCTTTAACAAATTGTTTGTCCACACTGCAGTCTATACACTGGTTCATCATAGTCTTACTCTCTGACCAATTTAACTCATTCATGGATACATTTTCTGGTATTTCTCCCTTTGAAGCAGCCTTAAAAAGTGTGCATGAAAATAAATATTTTGTCAGCACTCAAGGAAATGGTTGTGCAGCCAAATCAGCAAAGAGAGGAAACAGTTAACGGTTACTCAAAATGAGTAATTTCTGTCTACTGTTTTGTGTAATACTGTGATGCACATGGAGAGATTCAAGATATTGTCCTCTTCTTACTTTTCCACTCATGATCATTATGTCTTGTATTCGCAGGTGTGCCCAAACATGTGATGAGAAGGAACTGGAACTTATATCAGACATCAAAACACAAATCAAAGATAAAGAGAATGTATTCTTTGATATGGAAGCGTATTTGCCAAAGAAAAACGGGTCAGTAACACTGTTTTTACACTGTCATCTATTCATTCAATGTAACAAGTAATGACGTTTAATTTTCTTTATGTGTTTTCTCCGTGTGTTTTAAGGCTGTACCTAAATTTGGTCCTGGGCAACGTAAATGTAACACTTCTCAGCAACCAGGCAAAGTATGTAAAGTGTTTAGCCTTGAGGACAGCATGAAAATCAAGGTTTACACTCTGGATTAGTGTGTGTGTGTCAGGTTGTTGTAAGCTTCTTATCTTGATGTCGACCTTTATTTATTCCAATAGATTTGCCTACAAAGACGAGTATGAAAAGTTCAAGCTTTATATGACAATAATCCTGATATTCGGATCAATAACTTGCCTCTTCTTTCTCAACTATCGGTAAGAGAATGTTTTCCCCCTCATTCATTTTTACTTTTGACCTTGAATCTAAAGAGCTGCTCACAGTTTTATTCTCTTTGTTGTGTTCAGGGTCACTGATGAAATCTTCAACTTTTTGCTGGTGTGGTACTACTGCACATTGACTATAAGGGAAAGCATCCTCATGAGCAATGGCTCCAGGTGTGCACCTGTTTCTATGTTTTATGTTCTTTAAAGTTGATAATAGATTTGAGCAGTATTAAGAATTTATGTTATGATGGGAAATTCAGAAATCACAAAGTTATGATTTTTTTTGTTTGTTTTTTGTTTTTTTTCACATATATTTGTACTCTTTACTTCAGTGAAATGTCAGAAACGTATTCAAAAATGAATACTGTCCAAGCCTATTTGAAAATCTCTTTTTTTAATTTGTCCTTGTTAGGGTATGTATTTCGAAGATTTGTTTGCTAAATTACTTTGTTTAAACTCATCAGTTTTTCTGTTGCTCTTTCTTTCTTATGCTTTTCAGGATTAAAGGTTGGTGGGTGTCTCACCATTATGTATCCACCTTTCTGTCAGGTGTAATGCTTACTTGGTGAGTTTTGCCTTTGATTTCATACGCCCACTGGTTAGTTACTGCAAAGGCAACTTTTTTACAGCTCCTTTTTGTTGAACTGTGTCTTTCTTCACAGGCCAGAGGGGCCCATGTATCAGATGTTCAGAAGCCAGTTCCTTGCGTTCTCCATATATCAGAGTAAGAATTTCATCCATTTATTAGACTTGAATTCTTTTTTTTTTCTAAAAATCAATCCAAAATTCGAAGATATTTAGTTTGCATAAGGATCGAAAATAAAGCAGATATTTCTTACATTGAAAAAAAAATGCTACCATCTCAAGTTTGGCATTTTTTGCTTAAATTATCCACAAATGTTCACGATAGTTCCTTTTTGTTTGTTTTGTCAGTCAGTTTAGGGTGATAAAATAGAGATGCACAATATTTATCGTTGCAGATGAACTATTGGCTGATAACAGGAAACTTATTTCATCTGTTGTTAATGGGCTGTTTTTTCAGACAATAAAATCGAGGTCAGTCCAGGGGCAGGATCACCTGCAACACAGTGGGATTACAGACAATGTAAACATGTTTGGAGGAAATGACCTTGGAAGTTTGCTCAACCTTCTTCATACTAAAAGTTTACAGTAAATAGACTCAAAGTTGAAGGATGTAATTTTGTGTAATAATCTTGAATAAAGATCTTACTAATCAAAGAAATGAATCAAGTTAAGATTTATCATGACTCATACTAGACTTCTGTAGATCGAAGATGATGGACTGTAGATACATCAGTGTTTGCC
>JAPZDZ010000011.1:11711625-11729056 GCA_029783805.1 Acanthurus tennentii
ACCTCATAAGAAAAAAATAAATATATATATTTTAATTTCTTTTGGTCTATTTTTGTATGGCTTTTAAAAGTATTCGCCTTTAAATAAACCCAGAGCAACCGCACAACCACTCAAAATGCCGACTTAAATCATACAACACACACATGCAGTCTCTATTAGTAGCAGTACTTTGTTTTAATCTTGCATTTCCCTTTTATTGTGTGCAGTTTGAATCCCCAGGTTTAGCAGCAAAACGTCACTTATACTTCTTTGTACAGTCTCTTTGGCTGAACAGGGCAGTGACATCACAGATTGGGCGTCAGTACTTACTATTCTCTCTAGTCTCAGGGTGTAATGTATGGATGTCTTACCCAGCAACAAACTGATGAAGTGAGCAAAATAACGTGATTGGTTTGGGAGATAACATTTGGAGACACAGTAAGTTACCTTATCATAAGGTGAAAACATGTAGGTGTTGTTTTTAAGTGGAAGGCTGAGGGTGTATGAAGCAGACAGGCGGGTGCCTCACACACCCTGGGAAACCATGAGGAATGAGGAATGCTTCTCAGTGTTAAAATTAGAGTAAGTGAGTCAGATGTATATTGAAAAAAAGGAGCTGCACCGTGTATTGTAGTCTTAATTCAGTCCAGTTGCCTTTAGTTATAAGATAGCAAATAACCTGGAACTCTCAATTTCAATGAACATTACAGTATATTTGATAAAACTACATTTAATTCTAATACGTTTAAGCCTTGTCCAAAATTGCTAGTAACTACAGAAATCTCATGTAAAGTACATTGATAAAGATAACCAGACAATGAGATGGAAGACAACTAAATGTTGGTATTTGAGATTATTTAGATTCACTCAGTGTCGGGTCTGGAACATTTTCTCGGTTGTAAAGGCAGTCGAACACACATTGAGGTAATCTACAAAATCAAATTTAAAGGTTAAATTGCAGTTGAAATTGGTGGGAAAATATGTAGTTAGGAGTGCAGAAAATTTGAGCAAGCTGTCCCTTTAAGAGGATGAGCTGACACTGCCCTTTGCCTATTTTAAGAAAACATTTTGCCTGAATTCAAACACATTTACTGCAAATGCTTAAAGAACATTTAGCTTTGAAAATGCCATATTCCTACAGTCATGTCACCTTGAAGCACGGATTATGTTTTATGTGTATTTTAGTGTATTGTGTATTTCAGTATAATATGTCTTATATAGCTTGAAAGGCAAAAGTACTTTTTAAATAAGGGCCTTAAAACCATTCAAAGTTTAAAACTGCTTTACCTCAAAAATTACAACCTGCTTCAGTTTCCACAATAACAACACATGAAAATTAGTGTTTAATCTATTTAATCAAGTATCTCAGAAACAAAGACAGGTGATTGAAAGAGATTACATTACAAATCATACTGTGAAATAATACACAAATAATATACAAGACATGCAAATATTTAAGAGCTAGAGAGAAGAAAAGCCAATGTTTGAAATAAGTACAATACCACCCATCCTCATGAAAAATCCTTGAATAGCAGTGTAGCTTAAAATAACAACAACAAAAAAAACCATAAAGCGCCGAGGATACCTGATTTGTTTCACAAGAATTCAGTGAACAATCCGTCAGAATAAAAGGCTGAACATACAAAGAAGACAGAGAGGACATTAAGCAGTTTGCATGGCTGCCTGGTTTCTCTGAATCTGGTAAGCAATTCACCGTTCTCATGTGCCCGAAATGCTTCTACAGTATAGTATGTTGTAGCAAAAGCTATGAAAAACATGCCTGTAGAATGAAAAAGTGCTTTTTTGACTTACAGGGTGGAACTGGCAGTCTAACATATGAGTAACGTAGCCTATAAAGGATATTAAATTGTCCTGAAGATTTTACAAAAGATCCATAGGAGTACAGCCCTTTTGATCAACTACTAAACAAAGAACAATTTTTAAAAAAAGAAGATTATGCTAATAATTTTTCGGCGAGCAGAGAGACAGCTGTCCAGCAGATGTGAGGCCAATCCTCTGTGTGGAATATTCCAGTCTGTCAGCGGCGAGCAAAACTGAATGGCGCAACCCACCGGGGATCTTTTTTTTTCCTAGACAAAGGCCTTTAAATAACCTCATTGGTGGATTTGAACGAAAAATTCACATTTGTTACACACACTAAAGCTTCTTCACAATCTTGTCTCCTCTGCACATGGGATAGGGGGTCTAAAGAGCAAGGTTGTAGATAGGAATGTTTAGAGCCTCGTGACCTGCAAATGGAGGAACGTGCGCAGTTGGTAGCCGGATCTAGGAGTGGATAACAAGAAAAACAGGCCTCTGACATTGTAACAACGACTTATTGTGTCCTCGTAAGCTACACACCAAAAAGAATGTCTGACAGGCACAACAGTGGAGCACACAGACCCATTTTACGCACGCGAATTAAGACCCTCCCCCTCCTCAATTTTCGACTCCTTTTCTGACCAAAAGATAGAATCGCATCTTAGTTAGTTTACATTATCTCATCTGAAGCACTTAAAACACTCGATGATGATGATGATGATGATCCGCCGGGTCTTTGTCTCGAGCCAGAGAGCACGCGCGGAAGCCCCGAAGCACCCCCAGTGTTATTTTCACCCAGATACAGAACAACAGGGCGAGCGCACAGGATTCCTGATGACCTTATATGGCAGTGTGGGGGTGAAGCAACTCGCTCGAGCTTTCATGGCAACCGTCCAGAGCTCGCGGATTACTGCCGTTGCCAGGGCGAGTCAGCCCAGCAACCGACAGCCTGAATACGCCACTTTGTTAAAACGCTTCCTTCCTTACACGCACTGTCGACTATTTTTCTTCTTATTTACTTCTTGTCAAACGTACCCACGATTTAAAACCACCCGTGTCGATCAATGTAAGTAAAAGACTTCCTGCTGAATAACCGAGAAGCGTCCTCGGGAAAAAAAAAACACCCTCACTCTTCACTGAGAAAACGAGCCTCACCCAGTTATGGCGCAGCAACATTTCACAGCACAGTGCTGTCCTTTGTCTGTTTAGAAGCCATTTTGAGACAAGAGGACAGCAGAGAAACCATTGCACAAGTGTAGCCTATATCACTAAAAGGTCTCTTTGGACAAAAGGGAAGCAGTAAATGTACAAGATTTCTTCCCATTAAGATTTCTTTGCTCGTTTTAAGACCTGGATTACATGTTTTGAATACAAACTGTAAGTTTGCTATATCAATTAAAAATGGGTTACAGTTACATTTTGCAAAAGTCAATAGTTTTGATGATATAACGTTTTAACCACAATTACTTATTGTTCATGTTGTCTGTCCTCTACTATGGAATATTTACATTTAGACATATAATCTTGAAATTTTAAGTTAAAATAGCTCAAAATCCATTACCTTTTCAAAACAACATTTCCTTGTGGATTTTATGTGATGTAGCTCAGCTAGAAATGTCGAAATGGAAGAAGTTATACTTGACTGCAAATCCTGTCTTCAAGGAGAGAGAGGAGATGGTTTGCATATTGCCCACACAGATGATGCTTGAAGATGCATATTCGCTGGCTGAGAGGCAATGCCTACCACTGATCAAAAAGTTTTCAAAAGAGCTCTATCTTTCGTGCTAATGGATTCCTTCCTTTTCAGGAGAAGCTTTCCCACCCCTTATTAATGCCATTATTAGAGGATCCGAAGATGGAGCTGAAAACATTCCTCCTGCCCCTGCGTTTAGGCCTGTTAACTGCATTTCACCAAAGTGCTGAGGTAAATATTTTTACCATAAGAGAATTCCCTCCATCTGTTTCCTCTTAGGTTTGGCAGTCTATTTCTGAAACGTTGTAGAAATTGTAAAAAAAAAAAAGACTACCTGAATGGGCTTATTTATAAATTGAAATATGCCCTTGCAGCAAGGTCAAGCCGACGTTTTGCACTTCGGACCTATTTGGTTCTTAAATGGCAAATGGACAGCACAAACCTAATCGTGCTTGAAGTTGTCTCCACAGTTGTAGGTAGGGTACAACAGGAGCCATCTGGGTGTTTAGCGTTGCTGTTGTGAGAGGAAAGTGTTTAAGTCATTAATCAGAGAAAATGAGTTATCAATCAACAGTCAAAATTGAAGGCTGCACAATTAACTATTTTACAAAAGGCCACTAGTTATCCATGACCTGCTTACTGACGTCTGAGGAAAAGTGGTAGCCTTTATAATAGCTATAAACTGGACTGCAATCTGCTTTTTTTATGTCAGCATGCCAGTGAACATATTTAATAAAAAGTTGGCTGTTACAGATGAGAAACATTTTGTGATAAGAATAACTGATCAATAGAAAAACTGACATAAAATACTTTTAATAACATAACTGCATGCCTCTTACATTATTAAATTACAAAACTGTTAAATCATTATAAAAGAGTTTAACTTACTTATTGCTACTCATAAACTACAAGGCCATAAGTGCAATGCCAACAATCAGCCATCACTCATTGTCACTTTAACTGTGTTTTTTTTTGGTCTAATTCAACATCTCCAAAACCATACAGCTGTTTATTCACAACATTTTGTTTCTTTTCACTTAAGAAATATAAATACTGTTATATGGGTGTGCCATGACCTAGTTAAGACAAAGATGGATTCCAGGCAGAGGAAAAAAGGCTCAAAATGTCACAGGGTATTACATCCAGTACATTCTCTTCCTTCTTCTCAATCCTTTAAAAGGAGGAATCATAGTTTTATCATAGTCCGTGAGAGATGAGGAAATCAAGTGTAAGATCCCTTTTGGAACAAAGGAAACCCATATAGGCCATTGAGTCCTGTTTTAGGAAAATGGCTGCCGAGAGCGCTCGGCCCCCTCTCTCTGCTCTCTGTTGAAGGACTTCTGAGCCGTGCTTCTAATAGCAGACAGCTCCTCTGCTGCTGCGCTCTGATTGGCCCGTCGAGCTGCCGCTGTTAACCAGCCAATTGCCCAAGTACTGCAAAACACCAGGCAATGTCAAACAGACCCAGTTTGTTCGACAATAGAGTTCACCAAAAAAATTAAAACATGAGAAATCCATATGAGTAAAAATAGCATAGAAGTTAAAAAATCCACGGCTGTTCAGTATTTTAAAAAAAGCGAGGATCCACGCAACCGTTTGGCACTAGTTTGTTGGTTTGTGTTAGACCGTGGACGGTATATTAAACTAATGACTGAAAAAGGAAACGTAACACTGACGCATTACAGTGATTATGAGCGTTAGTTTGACGCTTAAATTCAAAACCTTACCGACCGAGATTAGTATTAAAATCCTGATCCTCTGTTCACAGTAGTCAACAACTGGCTGCACAACAGCGGAATCCCCATTTGTTTGCATTCGTTTTCAAATACGCCTCAACGTGTTTGAATTTGTGAACAACCGCAGGCCTGTACACAAAAACACCTGCGAGCAAATCATTTATATTAGCCCTTAGTGGCAGTTAAGAAGATATTGCCCCCTGTGTCTGTCTTGTGTTTGCCATTTAAGTAAATGCGACCGGTAGATTCTACACAAAAATGGTTTAGAGGTTTAGCGACACAGTGCTGCCACGACGGCGTAAAAAATCCCACATATCTATACTAACTTAACTAAATGATTCGTTTAAACATATAAATTTTTAACAAAGAAATAGCAGTATTTTTTGGCCAATGGAAACATAAATAAGTTCGTGGCGAAAGTGCGACTAGCATCGGAGGTGGGCAAGCCTAGCGGTGTATTGTGGGAGAGACAGAAGCTACAGACCAGAGGCACACAATATGTGCTGGCTCTCGCCGAAAAGGAGGCAGTATTCTTCAAGCTAAATCATGTAATGTAAGCGGCGGTAGAAAAGCGATTTCGTCTTTTCATCAATTAAAGAAAAATCACTCGATCGGACGAACCATGTCCAAGCCAGGCGAGAGAAACAGATTGAACGAAGACCATGGCAGAAAGCAGAGTTCAAGTAAGCTTGTTCTTTTTTTTTTCCTCTTTCTCCAGCCTTCCTAATGCCTGTTTTCCGTAACTGGGATATATGCTAGATCCCCCTTTTCGCTCTCTCTTGGGTTACCCCTGCTACCAAAGTCATCCATCTGTAACGTTTGGCTGTTAGAAAGTGTTGGGGGCTGGTAACGGGACCGTGTTAAGCGTTGCCTCACGATAGCTCTTCTCTCCTTGTCGGTGCCTGTCGTTTCAGGTTTGGCGAACGGCATGGACAGTCATCCCGTCTGTGGCTCCGCGGAGAAGCGGAGTCACCACTGGAGAAGTTACAAGTTGATCATCGACCCGGCGCTGAAGAAGGGATCACATAAACTGTATCGCTACGATGGGCAGACTTTCAGCATGCCCGTAAGTGGACCGCATTTGACGCGGCGAAACGGCTACAATAGTAACCGAGTAGCCGACCTCCATGATAGGTTACAATGTGGCTGTGTTGCCGTGGCCGGCCACGGGTATGACCCGGCTTCTTTGACGGCGTGTTTCGGGTGCTCTTTTTAAGGAAAACCCGTGTCCGGATTGTGTTAAACTACTTTGCAACAAGTTCAGTCCTTGTGAAGTTGTGAATGGGATGGATAACAGTATTGTCTCTCCCCCCCTCTCCCACAGAACCCCGGGATACCACCAGTGGACATCGTCCGAGACCCGAGGATCGGTCGTCTCTGGACTAAATACAAAGAGACGGACCTACCGGTGCCGAAATTTAAGGTATACGCTTTACCCGAAGGCATATTATTAGGCATGATGACCGCTTTTTCCTTATGGAAAAGGGGTGCTGTCAAAACTTGCAGACACACCCCCCTCACTCATCTTTTGGATGTCGAGTGAAAGTATGATGGTCGGAAGGCTGTCAAAGGCAAAATAACCTGAATCAGATGCATGCAAAGAGCTGATTGGATTTGCATGTGCATCGCTCCCACTCTGGCACTGTTGTTCTTATCACAGCTGTCAGAAGTGACCCCACATGGTGCAACATTAACCCGAAAGCGCTCATAACATCAACTCCTCTTCTTTCAGATCGACGAGTGTTACATTGGCCCCGTCCCTCCAAAGGAGGTGACATTTGCCAGGCTGAACGACAACATTAGGGAAGGATTTCTTACCGACATGTGCAAAAAATTCGGAGAAATCGAGGAGGTCGAGATCTTGTACAATCCGAAGAATAAAAAGCATCTGGGGATTGCCAAAGTTGTTTTTGAGTCCGTGAAAGCAGCCAAGGTGGCCGTGCAGTCGCTCCACGACACGTCTGTTATGGGAAACATCATCCACGTGGAGCTGGACCCGAAAGGTAACCAGAGATTCATCCATTCAAGATGAAATATATGCAAACGACCCTTATGCACGATCGAGCCTGCACCTTGCTGCAGGAGCAAAACAATACTCGACGTGAGATTTTGCCTTGTTATGAAAAATTAGGAGGACGGCAGTCACGTGTGTAAATTTACGTGCGTTGCCTGGTAACGTGGAATAATTGAATTTCATTGAATGTCAGCTTGCTCCCACAAGCCCAGAGCTGAGGGTGCCATGTACTCCCACTGTGCATAATTTCAGACCTGTAAACAAACAACCCGATCTGTCAGAGTCCTCTACCCTTAAGATCGTCTCTGTTGAGTACTTTTCAAACTATAACGCTTATATATGAGTTATTTATCTTTGAAAAAAATCTGTCTGTAACTCTGTCAAGATTCCAGCACTCTGCTGTCATTTTCAGCTGATGAATAACAGCAACTTCAGCTCTTCTTGAGATAATATAAAGTATTTAGTATTTTAATGAAAACAGTTTTGCCCCTGTCCTCATTTATTGATACTTATATATGCACATATGTATTGAATTATAAATGCTGCTGTATATGACTGATAGTTATAATCACATTGCATAGTTTTACTGGCTGTGCAGGTGCTGCTCTCATAATTTTTTATCTCACAAAGTCATTTTTTCTTTTTATAAAGAGTCTAAATAAAAGTAGTAGTAAGCAAATGATGCATTTTGTGAAGAAAATGTTAAATCTTTAAAGACATGTTTTAGCCATGTTATTGTTGCAGCTATATATCTCATAATGTTTCAGATTATTATGAATTAGCCATTTTTATTGAATAATCTGATCGAGTTTCACAGTTTACATTTTATATATAGGCAGGCAGGTATCAGCGATACATCAAATTAATTTGAAAGTGTGTCTAACCCTCTGCAAATATTTAGATTTGGGTTTAGCTACTATCAATCTGTGCTATATTAGTTTTTAATGAAGCCTGCTGTCATAAAGGCTGCTGGATAGACTTGTCACCAGACCCATACGTTTGCCATTCTGCAGGTGAGAATCGCCTTCGGTACTTCCAGCTCCTGATGAATGGCAGCTACACTCCACGGAACCTGCCTGTTGGTGGAGAGGAGGCCAGAGATGTTTCCCCTCGAAGCCTGGCAGAAGCCCTTCTGGTAAAAACCCTTCTTACAATATGCAAAAAAAGGGGTTTGTTTGTTTTGTTTTTTTTTTTGTTCTTGTTCATGGTTGTGGTTTATATGAAACCACTCCCCGAACTGTGACAGTGGGAGTTAGATAATAATATGATTTAGTACAACCTCTGCTGGTTTTTGCAAGGTCAGCCTGGAAAATGGTTGCATACTGTTGTGCAGGTGTGATTACTGAATTGTGTGAGTTGTGCTACTTTGTAGAAATAAACCAACTTTCTAATCTAAGCCGGCATCCTTATCTGCAATCCGTTTTATCAGTGCAGCAGGTGGTGGAGTAGAGCCGAGGAAACGTTATCCAGACCTTTTTCCTGTGCCCTGAACTCACAAAGCCTTTGAAACATGCACTTTGGCCCTGCAGAATAAGATCAACCAGGCATTGTGTGTAGCTTCTCTTATCCACTAATTGCTCTTCAGTAGAGTGCAGAGTAAAAAAGAAGTCATTTGAAGACATTCTCCACAAAGCATCACAGGCCTTAAACTTTTTTTTAGTTGTAACAGAGGAGGTTTTATGTGTGTTACTGTTTGCCTGTGACACCTCGACTCATCCTGATCCTCATTGTCTTCTCTAAGGCCTGCGAGCCCATCCGCAGGTTGTCAGAGAGCAGCATTTCTACTGTTGGAGGAACATTGCCACCCAGCAGCTCCACCACTCCTCTGTCCCTGGAGACGGGCTACTCCAGCCTAAGGCAGGACACACCTCAGTCCCAGGGAACCCCTCACACCCCACGCCAGACAGGTACGCCCTTCTCTCAAGACTCCAACTACTCCAGTCGGCAGTCCACGCCTGCTTACCAGGCCAGTCGGCCTGAGGGCTCCGGAGGTTACAAATCTCGCAGACACGAGAGTAAGTTCCAGGATGCATACAACCGCAGACCAGAGAGACCTCAGTACCGCAGCAACATGTACCGAAGTACGACGTCTGAACAAGCTCCCTTTAAACAGAACCAACTCACCCCACCTGAACCTCCACCCACAACCCCCTCCTTCACCTACACAGCACCTCCCCCTGCCACTCCTAACTTCAAGTCCACCTTCTCGCCCTACCAAGCTCCTTTGCCCCCTGCGTTCCCCCCATCAGAGCCAGCTTTCCATCATCAAAGGGAGGGCGAGTACCTTCGACCACCGCAGCCGCCTCTGGCCGCTGCTACTGAGTTTTTGCCTGTCAAGGAGAGACCAGAAACCCCTCCGATAGTAGAGCCCCCACCAGAGCCCGTGGCCCATCCAACCACTCCTCCTCCACAAACACCAGAGCACTGCCCCTCACCTGGCTCCCCCGCGCTGGATCCAGAGCGCAATAGCCTGGATTCCCGCATCGAGATGCTCCTCAAAGAGAAAAGGACAAAACTGCTGCCGTTCCTAGACGAGCGAGACTCGGACACTGAGGTGCGAATGGAGGGAAGTCCAATTTCCTCCTCATCCTCTCAACTATCCCCAATTCCCCCCTTCACAAGCGGCTCCCAAGGCGGCCAGCAGAATTCCCGTCCCTCTAGCACGGGCTTGGAGGACATCAGTCCAACCCCACTGCCAGACTCGGAAGATGAAGAGCCAATTCCTGGAACTGCCTCCCTGCTCAAAAGAATCAGCTCTCCTGTCCAGGAGAAGATGAGCAACAGTGACCTCAAAGATGGACATTTTCGAGGCCACACTCCTACTGATAAAATGGAGACGGTAGGACACAGACCTTTTCTTACTTTGCATGAAACTTCTAACTGCCTTTTACATAAAAATAATAATAATAAGCACATTTCCCTATGTTATGTATGCCAAATCTCCCAGGAAAAAGCACCCTATTGTGCTTATACATGTAGCTTAAATGAGTTCATATCGACAGTCTGAATGAGCTGTTATCAGAAGAACGTTACCTTTTTTACTCACAGCTGTGAATGACAGTTACACAGAGGACACAGGAAGTGAGGTTGAGTTTCAGCGCAAGGTGGTAGTAGTAAACTTTCTCTTTTGTTTCATTCTTCCTTGAAAAGGAAGTTCTGGTTTCACAACAATCCATGTATGAAGCTATCATAGAAAAGATTGCTTGATTTATTTAAACAGTGTGTTGTTTGAGTTGTGCATTAAGTATCAAAACCGCTGAGTGTCATTATTTGTCTTAAGAACTACCTTTTTAAAAAGAGTATTTGTTGGCATAGTAATCTCTAAATTTGCATGCAAAAGATATGAAATAATCTTTTCAGCACAGGTACAACTGTTGAAATGAGTTATGAATGAAAAGGTTTTGGTGAAAAACTTGCAGCTGCACAAATACCTTCACATTCATACGAAGCTGATCTCTCTGTTTGAAGTAACAGTAACACCATCTGGCCTCTGTTGTTGTATTTCTACACTTTGTGCTGTGCTTTGAAAGGAGAAATAAGAGCCGTTCAGCTGTTAGGGAACGCTCTTGTTTCCTCTTTCTAACACTCACCACACGCTCACGCGGAGGATAACACAGTTTGGCTGTTGGCCCCATTCACCACCACACTTCCTGGTTTTGCTGAGCCTGACAGTCAGGATTGGCCGCAGCGTCTCATTTCTCACATTTCAAGTTATCACAAAGCAAGCACTGCAAACGGGTCATTTGGGTAACAACGCCACTCCCATGCTGAGTTTACTCTACTTAGTTTCATCTCTGCTGTGGTTGTAACAAGGGTCCTTTGATAATACCAAGCAGCAGGGAAGATAATTCAATACTGATATGTTTAATGGCACAAAGTCCTGCATTCATATGAGTCAGGAGGACACAATATGGGTTTAGGCCTGGAACTGAAGTTAGTCTACTATTCTTTGCATAGCAAGGGACAGTCAAAAGCATCTGGCTCTAAAATGTTTGTCCAGCTATGTTTTCAGGAATAGTTTGATGCCTTGAGTAAACAGCTCTGTTTGGAAACATGCTGACCAATGACACGGGTCAGTTGTGTTTGACTGTGCTGGTGTGGATACTAAACTTTGAACTAAGAGCGGCCCTTAAATCATCCGTTGCTCTTATTTTGTACAACTTACTGAATATCACACTCCAGTTCTTTGGTGTCTAACCTACTGCACAGAGTGCTTTAGCTCTGTCAGATACATGTTCTTGTCTTTTTATTCTTTGATCAGATATTTCTTGACTTCAATTTTTAGAAATCTGCCAATATTATTGAGGCAGTGTCCTTGCATGGCTCCCTGTTTCAAAGCATTTGACATTTGAGAATTTCAGCCTTTTTTGTTAACTAAAAAATGTGTTGCGTCGAAGAGATTAGAGAAAATATTGATATGAGAATATATCCTGTTGCTCCCTGTTGCCATATGTTATTGATACTTTGACACCCTGATACCAAATACTAATATTTTTATGAAAACACGCAGACTCTTTAACAGATTCCCTGCCAGTTTGACTCTCTAGAATCACTTCCTCATGGCATACATCTTCATTTTTCTGCTTTCTGATAGTTTCACCTTTTGCCTGTTTATTTTTATTAGAATGATGGCCCACATAGACATGGATAAGGTGCCATTAGTGTGTAGGTGTTAAGACTTTGTTCCCACTTTTACACACTTTCTTCATAGATGATTGTCTTGCAATTTATGAGGTATCACTGAATCCCAGAATCATGATACCATCCTTATCTTTGATTTCTTATCCTGACAGTATTGTATCCTATCATGAGTTATCTATATATATATATATATATATAACCTATGTTTATTTATTTTTCTCAAATTGTACAACCTGAAAAAATCTAATGTTTTGTTATGTTTTGTTACTGAAACTCACGTTTTTTTTGTCAGAACTAGTATTGGAAAATGTTGAATTATTGCCATAATTAATGTAATAGCCAAAGATGCAGATTGATGAAAAAGTCTTCGCTCCTGGTCCTCTTGCTGTTTTTTCCTGAATTTAATGACCTTATCTCAAGGTCTCGGGAGTCAATGGTATTTGCTTGGTTGTTATAGAGATGACAAAGGCAGATAATTATACTTTTGTAACCTGTGAAAAGTAGATGTTGACCCTGCATTGTCCTGACGAGCTCTACCATGTTATACAGGGTCATCAGTCGTCAGGAGAGGACATGGAAATCTCTGACGATGAGATGCCAGGTACTCCAATCACCAGTGGGGACTGTGGCAAAGGCATCGTTGTAAACTCGGCAGTGTCACCGATGCAGACCATTTCCATCCCTCCTCCTGGCTTCCCCCCTCTCCCACATCAGGCCGGCTTCCCCCTCCCGCATCACCACCTGCCCCCAGGTCATCCTGCTCACCTGACCGGTCATCCTGGAGTGCCTCCCCATATGCTGCCACACATGGGTCACTACCCTCATAGCATGGTGCCACTGATGCAAATGGAGCTGATGAGCTGCTTGCGGTGGGAACAGTGGAGCACCGTTCCCATGTCCTTCCAGATGCAGCAGCAGATGCTGAGTCGCATGGCTCAGACCAGAGGACCCTATCCTTATCCACATTTTATGGACAGTGGTGCGTCTGGGCCTTTTGGGGGACCCTACCCTCCTCTCTCTATGGGTGCTCCTGCTAGCGGCACTGGAACACCCGGACAGCAGTGGCAGCATCCCAGTATACCAAAGTTCAACCCCACTGTTCCTCCTCCGGGATATGAGACTAAAAAGGAGGATCCCCACAAGGCCACAGTGGACGGTGTGCTGCTGGTCATTGTTAAAGAGCTTAAGGCCATCATGAAGAGGGACCTCAACCGCAAAATGGTGGAGGTGGTGGCTTTTAGAGCCTTTGATGAGTGGTGGGATAAGAAGGAGCGCTCAGCAAAGGTGAGTTACTCTTTTCAACTTCCAAGATAACTTCCACAGTGTAACCTTTAAAGGGAAACACATGAACAGTCTGTGTGGGAAACATTGACTTGTACTGACTTCCTACTGTTAAATTAAAAGTCTAAGTAGCATAATAATGTCCATATAATGTGATTTTAATTACTTATAATAGAGGCATGATTTGCAGTGACACCGAGAATCTCATCATCTTGTTATTTTGGTCTTAGAAACATCAGTACATCAATCAAAACACAGTTGTTTTAGCAGATAATTAAAAAAGTATGATTAAAACAACCTCTTTATGTAGTTTTAGCTGATGTATCACTCTGTCCCGCCTACACCCACAAGGATCGTGCATTATGTTTGATACAAATCATTTAGACAAGCGACATAGAAGCCAATTCTTATAGTTGTTTAAAGAAAAATATAAAAAATCCAGATTAAAAATCTAAACATCTTGCAAGCATTCTGATTGTTTATGTGTTGAAGTAATGCAAGTAGTGGTAAAAATATGACTCAGTTAAGTGAAATAAATAAACATTTTGATGATCAGTACATTGTCAGTGTAAAATGCCAAATATTGACTGGTCCCAGTTTCACCTGTGGGTCTTTTATTGCACCATTTAGAGTAAAAACAGTGGTTAATACAACAACTACCCAGCATTAAAAATCCTGCTCTTTCCTCAGGCATCTCTTACACCGGTAAAGGGTACGGATGGGAAGGAGGAAGAAAGACCCAAACCCAAAGAGACGATGGGTTCAAGTCTGCTGGAGAACTGGAACAAAGGCGAGGGACTGGGCTACGAGGGAATGGGCCTGGGAATCGGTTTGCGAGGAGCCATCCGCCTGCCCTCCTTCAAGGTAAGCCTTGAAATGTTTTTTTCTCTTTGTAAACACAAACATGAAAGAAGTTTTTTTTTTTCGCTCTCCACCAGTTGCACTGCTTGTTGATGTTTAATGGTTGCGTATTGTGTTCAGGTGAAAAGGAAGGATCCACCTGAGGCTGCATCAGCAGGGGACAACAAACGCGCCCGACCTTCAACTCCAGTGGATGACGAGCTGGAGGATGAAGGTAACCCTCCACTAACAGTGAAGCAGACCTAATACTCTTTGGTCTACACTTTAACACTCTCTCTCTCTTTTTTTAACTGTTTTTATTAGCTTGTCAGTCGCTCATGTGTCTCTTGGTTAATTTCTGTCAGACCGGGATCGAGACCCAGCTGAGCTCCCGTCAGAGGATTCTAAAATGGACGCTGATGGTACATCAGCAAAGCGACGGCACTCGCGGCCACTTGAACTGGACAGTGAGGGAGAGGAGGAGGTTGACACCTCAGGGAAGGAGGAGGAGTCATTGTCCGACAGGGAGGAGGAGGAGAATGATATGGATGCCACCGATAGGGTGTTGTCAGGCAAAGTAAGCCCTCACACCAACTGCCATTATTTGTGTTTCTGTTTAGATTATCTTCAACATAGTAAGCATTAAATGCTTGTGCATTTTGAATAATTTTATGAGTTGTTGTCTTCTTTTAGGAAAGTAGCAGTGAGGAGGGTGATGATGAAGAAGACAGAGGCTCATCTAGTGACAGCACTTCCTCTGATTCGTCAGATGACGGTATTTTAAATGTCAGACAGCAACAGCTGGTTGTTTTTCTTTTGCCTTTTTCCTGCAGTTAATCTTTTATCTGTCTAATTTTTTGCAGAAGACGAGAGTTCATCTTCCTCCAAGTCCAGTTCAGACTCATCAGGAGACAGCGAAGACTCCTGTGAGTATGAGTTAAGCTCAGAAGAGGAAGAGGAGGAGGAGGAAGACGCTGAGGTGACGCCACAAGATGTGGAAGACGTAGGCAAAGAGGCCAAGACCTCCTCATCCTCTTCGTCTTCTTCAACTTCATCTTCTGATGAGGAAGAGGAGGCGGTAGAGGCTAAGGCACAGAGCCCTCCTGCAGGACCAGTCTTAGAGGATAAGGAGGACCAGAGGAGCAGGGAGGAATTGAGCATCAAGTCCAAACGCAGGCCTCCTAGCCCTGAGGAGGACTCAAAGGAGGACCTGAAGCAGACTTTACTCAAAGGCGTCCCAGGTAAGTTACTGCTCTTAAATATGTATAATTCAATTCAGATATAATTATAAATATGACAATAATTAATGATTTTGAATGATTGTTTTAATGGGTTAAACAAATTAATATCTTTTTTCTTATCTTGTAGGCAAAGTGCAAGACATCAGTGTAGATGGCAACATTCCTGTCGTGAAGTCTGAACCTCCAGAGCACGTAACGAACCTTCGGCCGCCCACCCCCACAGGGGCCCTGCCCGACAGCGACCAGGAGACAAAAGCCAAAGGTAAAACAGAGCCTGAGGAAGTACCCTGCACCCCAAGCTGCTTAGCCCCATCCCGCTTAGATTCAAACGCACCTGATCCCAAATCTGCTTCCGCATCTTTAATGCACCTGCCTCTACCTCCTCACCCAGCATTAGAAGGTCGTTCCCTCCTTCATCCACCCCCTGGTCCCCTGCCTGACCAACCTCAGCGGGCAAGGCTCCCCACAGACGAGGATATCCCCCGCACGCCAGGCAGGGACCTGATGGAGCGTGCCCGAAGTCTGGGCAAGTCCCAGAGCACGGACACGGTGCCCATCACGCCAGGTGGTGATGCCCCGCTGACAGGCAGCAGCCTGTTGCTTAGCTCTCCTCACATCCCCGGCAGCCCCTTTTCCTACCCTGCACAGTCCCCAGTCCTTAGTGCTGGAGTCCCTCGCACTCCAGGAAGAGACTTAACCTTCACCCCTGTCTTCCCTGATCCCGCAGCGCTGACTCTTAGTAGAAAAATATCCTCTGAGAGCCTGGACGATAGACCAGTCTTTAAGGAGCCACCCATTAGCGCTCTGCCTAACCAGGCCCTTTCAGCTGGAACAGAGCATTCAGCCAGTGTTCCAGAAGATTTACCTGCTGGTCTTACTGTAGATGTCCCTGTGCCATCAGATACTGCCCCTTCAAAGAGGAAACCTGGCCGACCCAAAGGCAAAAAGACCTCGGCTGTCTCTGCAGGTGATGAGTCTTTGATGAGTGATGAGCTCTCGTCTGAGTCCACCCCTCTGCCTCACGATGGACATCTCGACGATCTATCCATGGAGAGGATGTCTTCCAAGTCGCCCGACCACCCGAGCCTGGACTTCCGGGAAGGAGAGATGGAGCCTCAGACAGTCTTGCCGGCAGAGGACGGCTTCCTGCCCTACGAAGAAGAGACACCTGTGGCTGTGAAGCCAACACGGAGGCAGCGGAGAAGCTGGGAGGAGATGCTACTGGGCAGCCTGTCTCCCGTCACCTCTCCTCCCCAGTCGTACTTCAAGCCACGCACAGAGTTTGAGGAGATGACCATCCTGTATGACATCTGGAACGAAGGCATAGATGAGGAGGATGTGCGGCTTCTGCAGATCACTTATGATAAGATGCTCCAGCAGGATAACGGTAACGACTGGCTCAACGACACGCTCTGGGTCAACCATCCTCATATCCTTTACAGCTTTACAATAGATGATTTACACCAAATGTTTTCAACAGTATTAATCTTTATAAACATGACTTATTTTTAGAGCAGAGTTGCAAAGTGCTCCACAGAAAAAAAACATTTTTAGGGGATCAAGCTAATGATTCAACAAAAAAAAGATAATGAGAGTTTTATTGTTTTCGAGTGTGTATCAAATAGCAGCCCCCTCTGGTGGTGAAAATGAGGAACTATTGGCTGGTATCAGCTAGCTGCAGGTCAAGGCCTTTTCACTTTCTTCCTTGACTCCTCTGCACCTACAAACATCCCTGGTGTGAAGAAAAAGAGGAGAGACGACGGCATGAGGGATCACATGACAGGCTGCGCGCGAAGCGAGGGATACTACAAGATCGACAAGAAGGATAAGATCAAGTACCTTCAGAGCACAAGGTTGCAGTCAGAGGAGCCACCTGTCGACACACAGGTGAGCTACAGAGAACAAGTTGTAATGCTCGACTTACTTATATATTATATTATATTATACAATCCTGATGTGGGCCAACACATCTAACTCCGTGTTCTCTCTGCAGGGTATGAGCATCCCTGCACAGGTCCATGCCTCTACCAGAGCTGGCTCGGAGCGGCGGTCGGAGCAGAGACGTTTGCTGTCCTCATTTGCATGTGACAGTGACCTGCTGAAGTTCAACCAGCTGAAGGTAAACACAGTCCAACAGAACTTTGCTGCACAAGGCAGTTTTATGTAATGGATTTTTTTTTTTTAT
>JAPZDZ010000011.1:11750453-11765872 GCA_029783805.1 Acanthurus tennentii
ATGACCACCACCGTCACACCTTAATCCTCCTGACATACATACAGTCAGAGTAAACTGGAGTGAGCACAAGACACACACGGGGCTAACCACTGAGCCACAGAACTCCACTGTCAAGTATAAATGATCACATCCAGTTCTGTTTTACATTTTTCATGTATTTTTGCAAAATTATGTAGAGTAATGCAAAATGTGCATGCATGAGCCACCTGCAGAGACATGTTATTTGAATGTAAAACCTGCTGGTCAAAAAGAATAATGCTAATCATATTTTACATTAAAAGCACATTCAGCATTTGAAATTCTACCTTCTGACATTTAAATACTGCCTGGTTCACTGGCAAAACTCAAGGCCTTTACCCAAAATCCATTTACAAAATTTGACAGCGTTGCACACCGTCACATAATTCAAGCACAGCTGAATAAAATCTCTATGAGAAGCTTATCTTATTCCAACAGTCTGCTATGGAACAAGTATGGAAATCAGGTATGCCAATTAGAAAAGTCTGAAATGTATCAAGGTTAAGTGCAAATTGGTGGGTGGCATGAATGCCTAATAAACGACTCCTGAAGATTTAGAGGAAGTCTTTGCAGAACAGCAAGGTATGAATTGCCAGAATCTGAGAGGCCGTGTTGCTCAAGCTAACAATGTTCCAGTCTAACAGCTGCTCTTACATTTTTAATTGAATTATTTTCCAGCAAACTGGATATTTCTAAAGATGAACACACAGGTCATGTGGGCATCAGGCTTTTAGAAGTCTGCACTTGATTTGCAACAACATGCCCCTACAAAAACACCCCTTTGTGACACAGCCTGTGCAAAACAGGATAAAACAGGTAGTTGCACTGAGGCGAGGAGACAAGGCACGAAGGCCAAAGTATCTTGCAGATAACTAGCAGTTTTATTTAGATAAGACTGTCCGCACAAAAGGTGGAAAAAAAGTAAATCTATCAGAGGCATTTGACACAAGGCTAAAATTGGACAGTAGACACTCTTCCCTTTTCAGACAACACTCTCAGGATATATTAACAAAAGTGTTCACTCTTCGGAGTGAAAATTTTATTCACTTATGAAAAGATAAATTATAATAGATTATGTAAAATCTATAATAGAGTGTAAATAACCACAAAGAGCCTTCCATAATAAACTTTATATTTTCCCGAGAACCAACCCTCCACACAAGTGAACAATAAAGTGCATGCATTGTTTCATGTTAGGCGTTTTTCTGGGCAGGAGGTTACTCCTTTGGATTAGGCCAAACAATGATGTGTTTATCCATGACGTGAACTGGTAAGTTTTTTTTCAATCCACACATTTGTCAGGATCACAAGATGCATTTGTCTTTTTTCAGCTTAAAGGTAAGTGTTTGCATTCAGAGCAGGAGTACAGGCTTTCATTTGAGACTAAAGTGGTATCATCAATCATTTCCCTGCTCCCCTTATACAAACATGACAACCTGGATGGGACATCAGTGTGCAAGTACAGCACTACTTTAAACAAACATGCATTATATGTATTTCCTCAATGGGGGGATTGTGGAGTTTCCATTTAGCCATGAAAAACGATGTGCGATCTAAGATACGAAAGTCTACATTTTCATCTCAACTGATCAAAGTCACGTATCTAGAGCTCAAGACGTCTTTAGGACAACATTAATGCAGTTTTAACAGCGTGTTGTTGATCACCGTTACGTGTTTTACTGTGTAGCTGAAGGATGAGTTTTAGAGAGCCAGCTTTAGAGATGCAGGAGTATGAATCTCTGGGGCATTTCAAATAACAGCTTCTCAGCTAAGACAACACAAACCAGGGGTGGGTAAACACACCTAGGTTAAACTGTCCACACACACCTTTATATTTAGACGTCATACTTATGAGTCAAGATGAATCTTTGTAATATTATTTCCAAATACAGCTGTATCAGCTACGACTTAAATTAGCTCGTTATGGGAAAGAGGCAACGGTGCTGACTTGAAAAAACAACATTAGCTTACCGTTTTCATAAATAATACGTGAACTGTAAAACATACACTTGTATTAGTTGTCGTCAATTGACTGTCGACTTAGGTTTTTGTTTGCCCATTTAATTACTGAAAAAGTGACGTTACTGTTTCAATTCCGATAGCAAGGGGCTCGTTCACACGGTTCAGCTGAAGCACAGCAGCGGTTTAAAAACCACCAGAGTCCGTGGTTTTATCCAGCAGGCCTTTCCGCCTGACCTGCCGCTTTCTGTTTCCAGCTGTAACGTTAATCTCCGCTTCTCCCAACGTTACTACTGAACCGAGCCAACGGGAGTGTATGCGAAGCAAAAACAACTAGGATTCATTTACCTGTCCGTGGTGGGTCCGTTAACGTGAGGACGAAGAGAAGAGAGAAGAGGACGAAACTGCTGCTGTCAGCCTTTGGCAACATTTATCCTCCATTCATAGTAACTCCTCTATTCAGAAATTTTAAAAAATATACCGAGGTCCTACACCGCCGCCGCCGCCCTCTCCGGATTTAAAACGTTAAGCGCTTCGCACAGTTTAAACACATTTTTAAGCGCTAAAAGCGGCGGCTAACGAAGAAAAACAACGTATACGTCGCATAGTCGCACCAGACAACGACAAGGATTGTCGTTAATCTGACCGAGCAGCTAACGTTAGCTAACTGGCTCTGCCGTTAACGTCGTCCGTCCTCTTCTGCAGCTCGGTGTGTGAAGCGAGCGGCGCTGGTCCAAGATGGCTGCGGCCTCCCATCACAACAATCCCAAACATGGAACCACACAGGCTATCAGCTGGAGGGGGCGAGGGGGCGGAGCCTAGCTGATTACACGTCCAGATTATTATGCGATGAATCCCACCCAAACTATTATTATTGGTGACCCAGTCCATCACGCAGTATTCTCCGAGTTGCGGGCGCACTGGGCGGTGTGTTTTCCGCTAGATGCGTAAATCGTAAGACTTTCATGAAGAGTGATTACTTTAATTAAAAAAATTAATTAGATGTAGCAACACAGTTTACCTCAAGGTCCCCAATCAACGGGAAATTTGTATCATCCATCACTTCACTCACGCAAAGATTTATTATAAGTCCGAGCTATTTCACCAAATCAGTCGTGAAATTAGTTGCAACTTTTCCATACGTATCAGAGAAAAACTTTTTTTATTAAAAATGCATAAAAATGCGATTCTATCCTTGCTGTTGTTGTACATTTTGTCTGCTTTATGGCCTTACTTTCCATCCTTGAACAGTCTAACCTATGTGACTCTGTGTAATAGGCAACCGGTCAAACTCTAAGACTGCAATTATCATAACGAATGAGTCCCTGTGTTTGAGGAATCTTTATAGCTTACGTTGTCAGCATATTTGAAGATATATCTTGACACCAGTTTTCAGATTGTACAGCAAAAGTAGAAAATACATTAAACTTTGCTTTAACTTAGAAATGCACCAATGCTTTATTTTAAAAAAACTGTGGTTAAGTATGGTTTTATAAGCAAAATTATTTAAATTAAATAATTTAGTGTTAACTTAGTATTGATTTTGCAGTAAAATGGTCCTTGTCAGTGTCTTATTATTAAATGATATATGATATTTTTTGATCAATATTGCAACTATTTTAATTTGTTTGTTACATTTTACTGCTGTGGATGTTAAGTTCTGAGATCATTTTAATTACTTTTATGCAATCAGGTTGTTTGAAGGATACTCTGTAGGATTAGGCACACCTAATGCTTGTTTATCTTAAATTAAAATTAAAATGTAAAGTAACCTTTGGAGATACAAAGTTTTTTAGTGGAGGGAACAATATGGAAAATCATAATCTGAAAAGTAACAAGTAACTATGGCTGTTAAAAACACAGTGAAGTACAGAAAAAGCTATGTGCATTTGTGTCTTGCCTTTAAAAAGATTTAACAAAATGCAAACCTATCTTTTAATGACTTTTGTAACAGAACTAAAATAAAAAATCTTCTTAAAATAAATTAGCAAATATATTAAATATTAACTGTTCTAAAATGACATGTGCTAAAGTCTTTCACCTGTGTGCATAAGTATAATGTCAACAACTGGGTCAGCATGATGTTTAACCCACCTCTGGTTTACATGTCTGGTATGAAAACACAGACCAGTGAACCATGACTCCCCTGACAAACTGTAGTTGTATATTAAGCTGCAACTTGTGAGTTTTGAAGCCCCAACAATACAGCACAACCTTAGTTTAGAATAAATCTGGCCTTGGGCAGCCCTGCCATCTCCAATGCTCCAAAAACAGGACATGTTGGAGTATTTCTGTTTAAATGCTGAGCAGCATGACTAGGGCTGTACCTTTGTAGCTTGCTAGAAAAAAGGAAGAGAGGTATTAAGTTATTTTTGTTCTAAAACTAGTAGGAGGTAGAGCAGAACTATTGACGAGGATGTGATCTGGTGAAACATGGGTTTATATTCTTTTTCAAACAATCTGCAGCCAAAATATCCAATTTAACTACTGACTTGATCAAACAGGTTGCAGGGTTGTATGATGCTGGAAAAGAACTCAACTTTAAGCAAAGATATAGGGTAGGAAAAACATTTTACTGGTCATAAGTGAACTGTCTAACTACAGCTCTGTGTTTTCCCACATTTTTTAACACCAGTACAAAAGTGTGACATTGGGAAACCTGTTGTAAAGTAACAAAATATGTCACTTTGAGATATTTCGATGATAATGAGGGGACGAACACTGAGATGTCACAACAGCATATATAGGGAGCTGGATGAAGACTATTGGCTTAAACATGTGCTGCTGAAAGGGGGATTGTGCAAACATCTATGAACTTTGCATTTAGGATAAACCAAAAAAAAAAAAAGATAAACAAGTATTTACATTGAATTTGGAAACCTTGATCTTTCTCAAAATGATCTTCATTGACCCATCTGCGCACAAAAACATCACAAATGAATACATAAAATTTATTCCGTCCTCATTTTTTTGGTGACATTTCTTTATCCAGTCATCCAGCTGAAAGATGTTTTGTTAAAAAGTGGGTCATAAGAGTTAAGAAACAAGATTTCTATAATACAATAAGTCTGTTATGTACAATCCCAATAGAGAGCATCTTCTTTTAGAAAAAGTCTGAGGCTTTTCGTCTTTTGGGAAGCTGCAGCAGATTGTCTGTAAGTGATGTAAGATCCTGACCACTTGGCGTCTTGACTTTGTTTGGCGTTGGCGTTCCTGAGGGTGTGGACGGGCCACCGAAGGGAGACTTGTAGCCGGCGATTCTATGTGAGGGTGATGGGGTGTAACTTGCTCGCAGTGCTTTGTCTGTATATTTGCTGGACGTCCGACTTACGAGCCTCTGTAGTGCAGGGGTGAGGGCTGGGCTCAGACCTTTAGGTGTAAGACTGCAACACAGAAGTTGATGTGGTCAGTTTTTTTTCATTAGTTACAAAACCATTAAAGCTGCACCTATAAAATAAACTATAAGCCTGGAACAATTTAGAATTTAAGCTCAACCCTCCCTTTATAGACAGGAGCTGGAAGATGCAGTAAACTGTTACTTCTAGAAGCAGTTTAAAGTCAAGACTGTGGAGGGTCTTTTTTTTACCTTGCAAGGTTCTCTGTGACCTTTCGCAATGCCTCCTGTTTCTTCGCACGGTTTTTAGCAGCGGCTTCATTAGCCATTTTTAAACCCAGCCTTTCCCGTCTTCCTGGTTCTGGAATCTTTTGGAAACAATACATTTTACACGTTAACATTATAAAACTTGACAAATAAGTCAAAGTAAGCTACTGTTGAAAGTAAACTACCTTAAATGATGGCCCATGGTTCCTCTCAGCGTACGGGGTTTCTGATCCTTCTAGACGAAATGGTGTGCTCTCGATCTCACCCCAGGTCATCAGAGGCGACTCAGCTACACCTGAGGGGACAGATACAGCTTTCAGAAATGTACTCCAAATGTAGGTCGAGTTTCTTAAAGCAACATTTTGTTTCATCTGTCTCAGGGCTGTTACTGTGACCCACTTACCGGGTACAGGGGAGGGCATTGTTTCAAAACCATATCCGTTCACTGTTGGTGATTCATGTGGGATGAGCTCTTTCCCATCAGGGCCAACTTTACCCTGTTTGAACTGGACAGAAAACATGACATATTACTACATAATGCAAGAACTGAGGCCTTTTCTCCACTGAACAATAGACTGCCATGCAGAGATAATTCATTCACTAGTACAGGCCACTCAATACTGGTTTTCCTTTACCATGTTTATACATTTTACCTGTGCATTGAGGGCTGCAGCCTGCTGAATCTGGCTTTTGTTGAGAGCTTTGCTGAAGGGGTCTCTCGTAAAGCGTGTGTTCTTGTGCACTACCTCCCGTGGCTTCTTAAATAAAGCATCATCATCTTTAACACCTGAATACAAAAAATATATACATATATATCACATGAAAAGCATGAAATTTACTTTTTCTCTCACAGCCACATTGGATCAACTGCATGCCTTCAACAGGGGTTCATGTCAGTCCAAGTTTGGTCTTCTTACCCTCTGGATAATACATCAAGGCATTCTTTGCTTTGTACTCCCATGTCTCAAGTCCAGCTTTGACACATTCAAGCGCTGCTTTCTCTACTGATGGCAAGGCAAGGTTCTGTTCATGGCGCTGGAAAATATCAGAAGTATCCATAAATATTTTAAATGCACTCAAGGACTGTACCCCAAATTTTAATGATCATCTGACTGACGATCGACTGCCAAACAAAATCATGCAACCATCATGTAATTCTAATCCTATGATCAGTGCACTTGTATACAAAGCATTTCATTCAATGCTATGGATTTATCCGTAACTTTTAACTCCGTACATACATACCTCCTTAAATTCAGCCTCAGCCTCATATAACCAGGAATGCTTCAGCTTCTCCTTGTCTTTTGCCAAATCCATTATGTGCTCAAATGATGCATTATCCTCACTGGTATTTTTAGCAAGGAAACGATCCAGGCAGGGCAGCTCTTTCTCTTCCTTGTCACAATCTTTAGTCTCTACAAATGCAGTATCAAAAGTAATAGTGTTAAAGTGCTGTTAACCATTTGGAAGTTGTCACTGCCAAACATGATTTAGGTAAGTTGCAACACTGGGGGACACGAAGTGAGACAATGAGACACAGATCTGAGAGTCGGTATAATCACACAAATAAAACTCAGAACATTATGTTGCATTGTTTGCTCTTGATCTAAAAAAATTAGATACTTACGCCCATCTAGACCTTTACCACCATGAGTTGAGGAGGGAGACCCTGAGCCGCCCACTGGTGTCTCCAAGCCAGCTGGAGTCACATCTTACATGCAAAGACATTTAAAAGAAAAAATGTGAGGCACATTCAGACTCAATATCCTGTAATTACATTTTGAACTTTCTTATGATACACTGTGTCATCACTGGCACCAAAGCAAAAGAAACAAAGAATGTTTCTCTTTTCCCTCTTCATATTACTCACAAGGTGCAGAAGACCGTGGTGTACTTTTTGTCAAAGATGATCCATATTGGATGGATATCTCTCTCATTCTCTCGAGGTCACCATTTTCCTCTGCGTCAAGATAGTCCTTCTGTGCTTGCAATTTTGTCACATCTGGGAAGAAGTCCCTCTGGATGATTTTCTCTAAACTCTGTTAGAAATAGACAGATGCATACATATGACTTTGTGTCAGGATCAAGGAAAGATGTTTACATGTTTTTCTGTTAAGCAAACAGTTTCAAAATTCACACACATTTCTGAGGTGAGTCTCACTTTCACTCACTCATGTATAAATACTCAGCTTTCTAAGTCTGAAAACAAAATATGATTCTTGGGCTGCAGCTCAGTGTTTTTTTTAATTACTGATTAAGCTGCATATTATTCTTGCAATTAACCAGTTGATCAAATGGTAAATAGAATGTTAGACAGGTATTTAAAATGCCAACAACCATTTACCAAAGCCTAAGAAAACATTTTAAATTTGCTTTTTACTCTAACTGAAAGTTCAAAACTATGTTATACTAACATACATTAGTATAAAACACCGAAAAATGACAGATAATATTCAGTCATTATTGAAACTTATTTTTTTTCTTGTCATTTGACGTATTGATTAACAAAATTATGATTGAATTTCTACATGATGGATAATGTAAAGAACAGGATATCATAACATCATTTATGAGACAAAGCTTCCAATGTAAAGCTATAACCATAAAATTACCAATGCCTTTGACCATATCTAGTCTATTGTTATACCTTGACGTGATACCTAAAGCAATTTTGTAACTTCTCTCTGTTTAAATTTACCCAAAAGAACCAGGGGGTGGGGTACCTCCGATTTAAAATGTCACTTTATCACGTGCTTACAAGCACTTTAAAGTACTTGTATCATTGCGTCAAATTACTTTATATCTGGTAACGAGACACAGAGAACTCAAACTAAATGAAATGTTTTCCACTAAATAAACGTCCTGATGTTTCTTTGCTTGATTTTATCTAGCCCTCACAGCACTGATGATGTGCTAAGTTGACCAACGGTACTGATAGCCCAACCCCTCTGTCGTAATCATAGTCTATTATTTAGCTACCTCAATGTACTCCTCTTCATCGAGGACTTTTCTCTGTAGCTTCTCCTTGCTGTTCTCTTCGGGTTGTTTCAGAAGAGCCACTGTTGTTACTGCTGAGGGTACGAGGGTCCCGGAAAGCGATTTCCTCACACTGGCGCTGCCTTCCATTGTGGACCCTGCGAGCCTCTTGGGCTAACGGCTAACAGCTAACAGCAATCCCTCTTCGATAAACACCGACTGAATCAAAACGAAAGGCGACCTTTTTACTTCAGAAACACTGACCAAGTCAGTCAGATACACTGTATAGATCCAGACGTTTAAGACGGTACGTAAAACCACTAATTGTAACCACGCAGCTTGCTAACTAGACACCATAAGCTAACTTTAGGAGAGCGTACAAACAACGTACTACGTACAGTCTAAACTGTTACGTCACAGGAAGTTTTTCTCGGGAAATTTCCAGTTAAAAAAAGTCACCATAATAATAGTAATTACAAAATAAAAATAACTCGCGTGAGGGAAAAATTAAAGAAGTCTAAGTAACTTGCATTATAACCTGAACTTCACCTCTCCAGTGCGACAATGATAATATTTAAAGCATCTCTTTGTTAAAATGTGATCTCTTACGAATGCTAACATAATTTTGTTGAAAATTTGTAATTTACAATTTTGACAGAAGGTGTTATTATTATCATCACAATTGTTATGAAGATAAAACTATAAAAATATCATAATCTAATTTTAAATTAACAAACTGAGATGGTAATGTATGTGATGAAAGACACCAATTAGCCTGAATACAAAACTTATGAACTAAACTTTTTTTTAAATTGTAATTATTAAAAAGAAAAGTATAAATAAAATTCTCATCAGATGTGTTCATTGCATGTAAGATTTTATGTTGGTACAGCAGTTCAACTTGGATGTGCTGGGGTTTGTATAAAAAATAAGTCCATCCACTTCTCTTAAATCAGCTTTATTTGATTTCAAGGACACTTTTCTCACAGTCAGTGCAAACTATAACAATTTATTTACAGATTTAATATTCAATTTTAAGGTTTAGTATTAGCATATATACTTTCAATCCTTGTAAGCACTCAAACATTCAGAAACACAAAACTGTCCACAAAGTTTCTGAAAAAAAAATGCCATGTATAATATTTCATAACAACGGTAGGAAAATTTACTTGAATTTATACAAGCACACACATACACACCACTCCCTTATTTTCAATACTGTGGTCCGTACATACAATACAAAATTTAGTTCTCTATGTTTCCCACACTATATGATAGTCTTTTCTGACGCCTCCATTTTGCTCTTCGGTTTTTAAACCAAACCTATCAACAGGAAAAAAGTCACGTTATTAAGCTGTCATTTAACTGTCTCAGGACAATGTCTTATTTTACATTTACATAAATCAGTAGAAAAGCACTGTAAAACATAATCAACACATGCATATAATTAGTATATAACAAACTAACTGGAGCTTGGGCAAAATCCTGTTTTAGCAATGCTAAATTGTCCCCACATAAAGAACCTCCTGCCATAGCACAAAACAGCACTCATTTGGAGTAGTTTAAAACTAATTTAACTGTGTATCACTTTAATAATGGGACCAAATATTTAATGTGACACAGTGATTGTTACCTCCACTCTCTCTTCTCTTAAGTTAGTGCGCTGTGCTAGTTTCTCTCTTGTGTTCACATCTGGATACTGGTTTTGCAGAAACAACTCCTCCAGTGCCTCCAGCTGCTCCTCTGTGAATATAGTGCGGTGACGCCTGGTTCGCCTCTGCACCTGACCGGGTGCCTGCTCCTCTCTGTGAGTATGTTCCAGCCTGCATGGGTCTCTTAGCATCACTGGGGGCCATCCGTACTGACAGGCTGCAGGGAGGAGATTTGTTTTTTAGGTCATAGTGCAAAGTGTTATTGGAGTGGAGAAGAGAATGGGTTTGGTCTTACCTTCATTAATGAATTCGGACTGGAATATGTCTCCACAGTGAGAGCAGTAGCAGCAACAAAGGCAGGCACGATGAACAGTTTCTGTCTGGTCTCCAGCTGGACTCACTGCCCTCTCTTTGAGTCCAACACCACTTGTTCCACATGACTGTCTGTCTCCACTGCTGTTTGGATATTTGCTCAGTATGTTCTCAATGGTGAAAGGAAACTTTTGTCTCTCCATCCTCATCACTCCATTCATCTCCAAGGAAACGCCGGTAAAACACAAGAAGTGATTATCACGGGATATTGACACACAACGCTTTTTGATAGTTCAGGCTCGGCTGCTCCTCTGCTTCTCCTCTCTCTACAACAGTGTGTCAGGCCCTTATAGTGAAATTGGGAGGCAAAAAAATAGTAAAACCATAATCCCCCCTATGGACCAGGCACATAAAACGGTTGAAACTTAATTCCTAGCTAATCTGGGCAGTTTTGTGAAGAGGTTAGGGAGGACGGCAGATTCAGTTAATCTTGCTTCATTCCTTTCTCCAAAAGAAATCAGATTTCACTGCATAAAATGAGAAGTGGAGAGCTCCTAAGATCCTTATTGTTGAGGTTTTAGAGAAAAGGGGATAGCTTGGTATTAGAAACCTGGATTTAAAGATGAACGTTTTTGGTGTGGCCACAGACTTGTGAATGCTGAATTTTAAGATTAGCTCTTAAATCTAATTCATAATGTCACTTCCCTATTTAGCTTTATCAACAAATGATCTCGTGCAAATTATGCCCAGAAAATGGCACAAGTTGAGGCAGCACTGACAACAACAATGCATACTAATTGCAATTATGCAGTTGCAGATGAATAAATGATTCATCTTGCAAGTGACGTGTGTGGTGACACTAATAGATTTGTGTGCATTACTCATTACTGATAAACACAAATGACAATAGTTATTTTAGAACAGGGCTCCCTCTGTTTGGTTTTGTATTCTCGATCGTGCATCATTTGTCTTATCTGTGTGGTGCAGTCTCTCAGCCTCACTTCCTTGACAATGTGCGCAGCTGAGGTAAAGCTATTACAGGTTAAATTCATCCCCCCCAACAAATCCTGTGATTTCATACAAGGCAATACACCTTTTTTTTTTCTTCAGAGAATTAATGGATTTCCACAATCTGTCTTAAGCTCCTCTTATAAGGGCTTTTGAAAACAGATAACAATAAACACCATCCCATCCTTTTCACTTGGGTTTAATAGCGCCCAGATTGTTGATGTATAGTTTGCGGAGCATGTGAGATCGTTATCTGCAGTTATTGTGGCTCTCAATAGAAGGAATTGTACCACATCCACATTGGTTCAAAACAGTTCAAAATTCATTACTGGGGATTAGAATGATAAAGGTTCATTTTGTTGTTGTGAGAGCAATATTTGGCACAGGAGGTAGAGAAAAAGCCACCAGATTTTTCTAGATTGTGTTTGGACTGCTCTTTTTAATTTAAAGTGATTTGTACTGGAAACTACACCAGTATCAGAAATGTTTCTACTCAACACTGAATGATTTAACACGTCCTAAGTCTACCCCTCAAATAGACAAGCTGAAGTGACATGTTTTAAATTGGACTGTTTTTATTTCTTTACTCTTTAAAATCAAAGGTAAACTTAAAACTGCAACAGATGAAGTGACAAAAAAAGCATGTCAACACAAAGCTGAACCAAAAAAAGCTAATATAATTGCTTTTCTAACTTATTGCTGCATGTAATAGACAGTTTTTTTCTGGAAAACATGACACAGTTGAATAATTGCAATACATTTCTGTATAATTACCAATGACTTAAACGTCCCTTAAGTTATGTGTTGGGACGTATTAAATGGCTACTCACACAGCTGGTGAGGGGAAAAAAATCATAACATGAACAATAAAGGACGCAAATCAAATTAGAACTATTAAGAAAGCGGATAAGAGATGACAAATACACCTACACACTGACTGCTGATAAATGAGCAGAGAACGCCACATGGCATCAGATTATTCACATGTGAAAAAGCTCAGTGTCTCTGTTCACTGCTGGACCGGGGCCCGAAACCTCCCGGGGAATCGGAGATTGCAGCTGTGTGACCAGGAAATGCAGAGGATCAACCCTCCTCTCCTTGTTCACCCCAGACTTGCCTGTGTCTGAGTGTGTGCAAGGAAAAAACACAGTAACTGTTTAAGGCCCAGAAAATACTTGTCAGATAGTGATACCCTTTAGACTTGAGAGGAATCAAGCGAACCAACTTGTGGTTGCAAAAACTACATATCTTATTACAGAGTAAATACAAATATTATGTTTCCTTCTCTCCACTTCTTTTTTCTTATATCTTTGCCCTGGAATCTTATAATGAGCTCTGGGAACTGTCACCCTGCAGGCTTTTTAAATGATGGTGCTGCTGAACTCAGTGGCCATATGTTTTACAAAGAAAACTGAAATATACTGAACGGAAATTGAAATACACAGTGCACACAACAGGTATTATGATACAGATTTCTTAGAAGAATTGGTATTATATTTATACTTCTAATAAGAAAAACGACTAAGCCTTGTTCAACCCTACATGCTAGTATTCATATTTACTTAAATTAGGAGTGTATTTGGAATATTCAGACCAACTACACATCAACTGAAAGCATAAAGTTAAAGAATTCTGTCTGTGTAAGTAATTTTCAGATCCTAATAGGACTATCATTGCAGCAGATTTGTATTTTGTAAAAGGAGTGTGTTCAACAGAGACATAAAAGATGTCTTATAACTAAAAAAACACAATTAATTTAAGGAGACATCTACAAGAATTCCTAATACACATGCAGTATTATGTGCTGCATATACATAAAAACACTTTAAATGTGTACACAAAAACACACCACAAATACAACCAACACAATGCTTTTATTTATTTATGTTTGGACTGCAAGTTGCTGCCTGTGAAAGTCGAAAAGACCCCTGTCCCTGCTATATAATAAAAAAGATATGGAGTATTTTTTGACACGACATTAGACAAAGGCAGTACTTGAATCCAACGCTGAGTCTTGCGCCCCCCAGTGACGAAAGACTACAATGCCCACATTGAACGGCAGAGCGACAGAGCGCGGCAGGCAGCCCGCCACTCGCGATAACTTGCGTTGGAGCAGTAGCTGGGCGGAAAAGGCGGGAGAAGACTGCCGCTTCCGCGTACGCGCAGCATAGACACAACAGTAGGGCAAAATGGACGAAAAGTTAATATTGACTGTATTTAATTATCCAGAGCTGTACAATGTCACTTTGCCGAATTATCGTTGCATAGAAAGTCGGGCAAATGCTTGGAGAAGCATCAGTATCTTACTGGGTCTTCCATGTGAGTATTTGATTGGTTTTTTTATAATTTATCAAACTTTACTGTCTGGTATTATTTGCTGAGCCGGAGGTGAGTGACTAAAATGACAGCAAGATAAAATACTAATATTTCCTTAGGAGATGGTGGTAGTTCACGTCTGTCTTTCATGCAGTTTATTGCCTTTTAATTTTTATCCGCGCGAATATCTTCCAGTGGTGTGGCTGCAGCCGCGCGCAGCACCGTGCTAGCGGTAGCAGCCGCAGCCCGCACGCCGTAGGCCGCGCTGCACCGAACGGCACAGTCTGACTCTCCCACCGCGATGCAAGCCGCGTGTCCAACACGGCACGGCAGAGGAGACATCATGCTTAGCGTCACTGACTCGCTGCATTTACCGGACCGCGTCCGTTTTTTCCATCTCGCTCTTGAACGGCGCAAGCTCCGTGAAACTGAAACCCTTTCGCAGTCTCGTGGAAGCCTCGACTGTACCCCCCGTTGGGTTGGATGTAACATTTTGGAGCCAGGGGACGGAGGGCCCCAGCCCGAAATGTAATCAGGTGTACGGAGTCACGGTCAGTGATGGGGCGGCATGTAACAAGGATGAACTAACCGTCACCTCCAGACATGTCGCGAAAAGACCGAAACAAAGAAGATAATTACCTTTTATCTTCGTGTAACTTTACAGACACTTATGGTCAAACCCAATATCTTACTTTGATTTTGACTTGAATTAAGTTGTATTTGCCGAATCTTAATACCCCAATACCGTAACCCCCTCCTTCTATATAATATCTAGATATTATTATAGATATAATTACCAATACAAATAAATGCAATCAAATAGAGACAGATCTGGCAAAAAACTACTTTCAAGAAGATAATGGTGTTTTAGTTTTATTGTTTTTTGCGAAACTTTTCAACAAGTCTGGATTCAACTATGCATTAGGGCCTGAGCCCAGCCTGTGGCGAGGACCCTATTGTTATTGTACTGTTTCTTTCTTCTTCTACTACTTCTTACATCTCTTTGAACCTTGATTTGACCCCCTGAGCACACTCAAACACTCACCAAATTTGGCACGCACACCAGGTCTGGTGAAAAATTTTATAAAATGGAAAAACCGACCCCCTAAGTGCAAAAATGTGGTCTCTTGCGCCACCTAGGCACACTAAAACGGCCACTGCGGCCTGTAGGAATATTGTAGAGAGATCAAACAAAAGCCGAATTGTAAAACTCATCAGGGCCTAAAAGTCCTGATACCCCTGACCTAAAGCCAACAGCAAGTTCACAATTTGCTTTTTTAAAATAAAATTGACGTCCAAAATTTCACTTTGGTCAAAATCTCCTCTGAGGGCGTAAATGGTAGCAGCTTCAAAAGCTAATAAATGACTGAGGACACAGTGCTGATCAAAAGCTCTGTGTAACTTTGTCATTACTCGAATTGTTTGGATTTTATTAGCCCTCAAAGCAAATCAACTTCGTCTGCCTCTTCCTATAAAAGTAAATTGAGTAAAACTTGAGGCCCCTGCAGTCTAAAGTATAAGTCTGACTGCTTTTAAACCTATGCCGATGGAAAGATAACGAAATTTCATACTGGTAT
>JAPZDZ010000011.1:11765972-11799086 GCA_029783805.1 Acanthurus tennentii
CCGACCCCCTAAGTGCAAAAATGTGGTCTCTTGCGCCACCTAGGCACACTAAAACGGCCACTGCGGCCTGTAGGAATTTTGTAGAGAGATCAAACAAAAGCCGAATTGTAAAACTCATCAGGGCCTAAAAGTCTTGATACCCCTGACCTAAAGCCAACAGCAAGTTCACAATTTGCTTTTCAAAATAAAATTGACGCCCAAAATTTCACTTCGGTCAAAATCTCCTCCGAGGGCGTAAATGGTAGCAGCTTCAAAAGCTAATAAATGACTGAGGACACAGTGCTGATCAAAAGCTCTTTGTAACTTTGTCATTACTCGAATTGTTTGGATTTTATTAGCCCTCAAAGTTGGAGTTGCAAATCAACTTCGTCTGCCTCTTCCTATAAAAGTAAATTGAGTAAAACTTGAGGCTCCTGCAGTCTAAAGTATAAGTCTGACTGCTTTCAAACCTATACCGATGGAAAGATAACGAAATTTCATACTAGTATATGATAAGTTGCGTAAGATTTGATACAGTTTGTGGTACTTTTGAGGAGGTTTTCTAAAATCGTTTCTCACTTTTCTCCCCTCCTTCACCTGGTCCTGACTCACTCTGGGCACCGGAACACTCCACAATACACAGCCATTATAAAATCTGAGAGGGAGGAGAGAAAACTATAAAACTAAAACTGCGATACCTCAGAAACTGTAAAAGGTAGCAAAATCGTGTAAATACAAGATTTCTAGATCAAAGTCTCGTGACTCATTTAAAATTTAAATGAAGTCTGTAGCTCAAACTTTGTTCTATCGGTCTAAGTTCAAACAGGTGTGGATTTGATCGATTTCTCCATTGGATTTAATGTGGATATCTCTGTCTTTCTTTGTCTGATCCCCACACAGCTGCCAGTACTCATGTCCATCACACTTTGGCCTTTATCATCGGCCAATAAGAAAGTCTGTTTTCAGTTGTTTATCAATTGTATCTTCACTTTATTATCCTGGCTCTGCTCTTCAGTATCTGGGTTCACCCTCTCTGAATTTCTACATTATGACAGTCATGTGTAAACCAAAAAGACCCTTACTGCCATTGTAGCAAAATTTTATGGGACCTCAGTGGATCTTATGATGCCTCCATTAGTCCAAAGAAACACTGAGTCTCATCAGACCTTCACGTTTCTCATTTAACTTTATGTAACTTAAATCTGTAGAATAAGTGACCGAACTGATAAACTGTCAATATGCACACCTTTGCAGGTGTGGCTGGCCAACCAAATTGTGAACTCTGCTGTGAAAAAACAAAGAACCTGTTAACACTGTCCATAAATTAAATATTACTAAGTCCTGTGAATCATGTTTGAGTCACGTAATATGTTATGTATTTGGTATCATTTGTTGGCAGAGTTTGTTAAATTTTCCAATATGGAAGCATTAGATATAGATTATAGATTTAGTTTGTGTTTTCTGTTGTCATTGTCATGTCTGTCAGTGGTAGCCAGTAGTAAATGTGTTGTGTATTAATGTAAATTCGTTTGGCAACTCTGTATCTTACCCTCAGTCACTTTGCTGTCTGATTCTTTTGTTATGTTCTAAGTGAATTTGTGCTTTAAAAAACACAAAAAATTATTTTTATTTATCATGTAAAGTTGTGGAGGAGCACACTTTATACAAGTCTTTAAACTGTCTGCCCCCATTTAATGTAACATCTGTGCAGCACCTTACTGAATAGCAAATAATGTTTGACAATTTCATTTTAGATGAGAATATTTTTAATGTAACCACGCATTGTTAAAAGACTATGAGGTCAGTTTTCATTCATGGATGTTCAGGTTGCAATCCAGTATTTTCCCTATTTAACCTCATTGCAGGATTTTTTTTAGTTGTTTCTTGCTTCTTACACTCTGAAATTTTCTTCATTTTCTAGCTGAGGAGTGTAAAAGAAAATGGAAGAACATGAGAGACAGGTACTTGAAGGAAGTCCGAATGGAGATTAAAAGCAAGAAGCAAGGAGAGATCGTACAGAGTAAATGGAAATACAGACAACTAATGAATTTCATTGCACCTTTCACCGGATCGAGAAGCGGGGTGGCAGATATCTGTGGCAACAATGACGACGACCATGACAATCCTGACAACGAATCTGGCAGCATGGAAGGAGAAAACCCATCGTCTGAGACGGTCAAAACGCCGCAGTCCATCGTGAAGGCCCCTGTGAGTCAACCTGACCTCAAAGCTCAGGTTACGTTTGTGACGCAGCTCCCTTCAGTGTCTCAGGACCCTCAGATGGCCCAGCTGGCTGTTCTGTCAAAGATGCCATCAGGCCCACAAGTCACCCCCAGCAGCAAAACTGGACGGAAACGGCGCCCGATGCAAGAGCCAGTTTCACTGCCTTCTTCTCAAAGAGCACCGTCCCCAACAAAATGGCTGATCAAAGACAATGGCACCTCGTTTTCAAACAGGCAACGGGATGAGGATGAACTGTTTCTGCTGAGCTTTGTGCCCGCCCTGAAGCGACTTGCTCCCCAGAAAAGGTGTGAGACAAAAATAAAGATCCAGCAGATTATGTATGAAGCAGAGTTCAACGTTTCACAGCCAGAATCTCAAGAGAAACAGCAAGAGCCAGAAACACAGGAGTAGGCCAAACTGACTTTTTTGTACTTTTTTCTGTTTTCTACAAACCTCTTCCACAGACTGTCCAAAATATCTATATTTTTACTGCACAAAGTGGTTGAGTTTAAGGTTTATCCCCCTTTTCATGTGAAATAATTGACAATGAAGATAACTGAACTTCCTCTACTCTTCAACACATCTCAGTGTTGAAAAAGCCATTGGATTTTTCCAAACCACTCTAATTTTGTGTGTCCAGGTGTGTCTTAATTTGCATATTTATTAGATGAGTAAGGCTTATGGCCTTTAAAGCTTAACAAGACAACAGACAGACTCTTGTTAACATCTTTATATACAACTTTACTGTCAATAGAATGGATTCACATTTAGAAAAGCGGTTTCATGTTGAACCAACATCTTCATTTTAACTCTGTAATAATTACAGTATATTACATTTAATTACAGTTACAGCCAAAACTGAGCCAAAAAAATTTGTAGAGGAACACTATTCCATTAACAAATCTTTCAGCTGCTTGCATGCATTAACAAGTTTCATTCAAATCCCAACTGAAATAAAGAGACTCTGTCTGACATTTTTTTAATTTCACCAACCGTGTATTATTTTGGTAAATTCTGAAGATGAGACACAAAATTAGTATAACTGGGTACAGTTGAAAAAAGAAGCAAAACAACATTCAATGTGCGGTTTCAGAAAAAAATGGTTGCTGTGTAAAACATAACAGCAGAATTTGATTTTTAGCAAATCAAGCAAAGTAAAGTAAATCTACTTGAGTGTGAGTAAAGGTACTGCTTTACAAAGGGGATAGGAAAGTTCTTGTTACTCAAAAATTTACCTTTTTCTTTTAACCCATGTACAGTTCTTGAGGTGAGTTACTACCCACCCTTGGACAGAGGCATTCTGACGCTCAGTCGTTCACAAGCAAGGCTGCAGTGAGATTTGCTACTTCGTGAAACAATACATGGTCTCAGAGACATTTTACAGAAATGTTGGTAAAAAAATCAATGGCAAATTATTGTATTCTGTTTTTGTTTACATTTCACACAGCATACCAACTTCTGAATCAGTTGTACACCAGTGAAGAGAGACAATATGGAGGCACATGCTCTTATTCAGCATGTAAGTAAACTGGAGTTCACAAAAAAATGAAAAAAAAATGTAGGTCTCTAAATATTCATCTTTTTCCTGGAAGACATCTGACATGGCACAGGAAAAAAAAAGCTCAGGTGTAAGTAGTGGGACACTTAAATAGAAAAGAGCAACAGTCAATGGTATTAATAATGCCTGTGCTTTATCTGCTATTACTAAATAGGAGCAGGGCCAACTGACCTAAATTAGTTTTAAATAAAAGCAACCCCAAAAGATTATATTGATCCTGTCAGGTAACATTGTTTAAAACATAAAGGTAGTTTCTGTGAGAAAAGTGGTACTGGAAGTGTGAAGTTAATGAGAACAGAGCACTGATGGTCTTATTTTGTGTAGCAGATCAGAACTTTAAATACAGTAAAATGAACAAAACAATACAAAAAAAATAAGTGAAATGCAATTTGGAAGAGCACAGAGAATCAAAGAACCATCTCCATCTACTGTGTCTCTTACCCGGCCTCCTCCTGTCTTATTAAAAAAATGAACAAAAACTTGCCAACAACAACACTGACACGCATGTATAGTCGAGGTGAGGTGTCATGTGAACACTGAGAAATCTAAGGCTGTCAGCTGATTAAGTTTTCGGATGAAATCTTAGCGTAGCGCTTTGGAAGCACACCAAGCAACTGTCTTCATGAGTTAAAATATGAGGCAAATAATGTTATGAACTTAACCTTAAAAGCTGGGTACTTGTATTAGCGCAAATATCCTTAGAAAACTGTTTCATTTCAAAATATGTCTGTGTGAAGAAAAGAAAAAAAAGAAGCAAAAATTACATGAAGGCAGAATCACATTGGTGCAAATTGTTTTGTTGTTTCTTGGGTTACCCCAAGATGTTGTCTTTCCATGCGTTTATGCAATCAGCAGCCAAAACATTATCACCAGGGCAACAAACAGGAAGAGTCGGGACAGAAACTGTTCGTCCATGTGCTGTGGTGTCCCAGGGGCAGCTGTTTGGAAAAAACGTTTAACAGAGATTATTTGATGTGTTGGTGATAAATACACAGACTAGAACAGGTGAAGTGTGTAAAACAAATACCTGGAGGAGGTCTTCCATCATTGATGTTAAAAGCCGTGGCAAAAATACCAAAGGGAAAGGCACCGATTCCAAATGACATTTGGAAACCTCCATCTCCAAAACCAAACCCTTGAAAGCCCTGTGAAACAGCATATCATTATTAACATGAATATGTGTGGGTTCTCTTAATGTCTAACTTGGTATTGAAGTTTGTAAGGTTTTGACTGGGCAGTGTATTGTTATAGGTTGACCATGATATCAGACTATATATCGGTACAATGTGATCTGGCATGGGTGTTGTCTTTTTTAAAGGCTGCATTACAGTAAAGTGATACATTTTTTTTAACTAAGCAGCTTTTAAACCAACTTACTGTCCTAATATTTTCCTCTTCTGACCCACTGAGTCAGTATATCCTCATAGCTGATTATCATTCAACAAAAATTTCATTGTTTGAAAGCACCAGTGGTCATCCCTACAATATTGTTGCAATAATAAATAGAGCTGTTTGAACCAAAATGTGCCAATATTTGATTTGGTAGATATCACCCAGCTCTGTCTGAGGTTTTATCACACAGTGAGCAAGATGTGACGCAACAGCCAGGGCAATTTGTGATCATTCTCAAGAGATGTAGCTGCACCTCAGCGCTCATCATTTAATAGATCCCAGTGAGAAATATCATTTTGTTAATGGATTACTCACACGCTTGCACCGCAGCACCTACATCATCCCATGTAATGGTTTCATCATGAACAGGTTACTTAACAGTTGACATGGTACTGATAAGCTGCATAGAGCCAGGTTTGGAATCAAGACAGTATTGATCTGATGCAAAATCATGAAATCAGGTACTGTTAACATGCAAGTGTACATTTGCATAGTACTCACACCACGGTTTTCTGGCTCAGGTCTTTGTCCTTGAGGTCGAGGAGGTGTTCTTTCTCTATAAAACAAAATGACATTTTGTAAGAGCCATCATCAAACTGTTTTGGGTTTTTTTTTGTTTTTTTTTTTCAAAAAAGCTAATATTACACTATTATAGATAGTTTTGCAACATTTGGGCCCGACATCTGCAGTTATTCAGTGTTTTACAACTTCCAAAATAGGTACTTTTGGAAACAATAATGCAGACTTGCAAGTTTACTAGGTCTTATCAGTCATGACATGTCCTCCCCTTATTGGTAAAGCCCACATCACATGACCCTTGCCTGGAAAATAACAGCTTGTATTCATGTATAAGCCTTGACTACCAGTGGTTAATTCAATATGAAAAGAACAATACAGGTGTTACTGACCTTGTTGTCTTTGCTACCAGTTCTACCTAGTTGTAATTTCAAACAAATATATCTCTGGTATTATTTTCCGCTACTTCTTCTTTCACAGTAGTCTTTTCTGTAAATAAACTACCAACCTTCTACTTTCTTTTTATGTTGGCTTGCACACACTAATTGACCAATTGTATGTGAATGGACATATTATATGCACCTTTTAAGTACATTAGTCTGGTTGGAGTTTATTTCTGAAATAGTGCTAAAATTCTTTTCTGATTTAAGATCCTTAAACCTTTAGTTTTAAACTCAATTTTACAACAGAAACTTAGTAATGTGGATGTGGCCATAAAGTTTGCCTAACCTGGAATATTAACTAATCTACCCACCTGGGGTCTTGTTGACCTGTGCTTCCTCTCCCATATAAGGGGATAACTTTGTCTCTGCTGATGCCAGCTTTACATACTGGACACACTTGTCTGTTTGGTCTTGTCTCCAACCACTGCGAAAAGACATCGACATGAAGAGCGTTACTGTCTGAATGTGGTATTCAGACACAATAACAATGTGCTGTCATTGGCAGTTGTAAACAGTGATAAAGGAGATAACAAGGGTAAGTTCAGCTTACCTGGTGCAAGCAAGGCCAACTGATGAGAAGTGATGCAAGGGAAGAAGAGATATGTCAAACAGAGAAGAAGTTTGATTAGTAAAAACTAAAGTATGTAATGCGCACCCTAACTGCAAAATAATTGATAAATTACCAAAAAATAGCATCCACATATCATCTGTTCACAAATGAAAGCAATTCATCCCTTCCTTAGAAAAACTGGGGTGAACTAAGATACCACAGAGAGCAGATAGAGAGGATGCATGGCTTCCTGCTTTAAATTTATCTTCTCTTTGAGATAAAAAGAAAAAAAATGTTTTGGCACTGTCAACACTGATGTCAGTCCAGATGGTTTAGGACCTGATTGTTTCCAGATAGACAGAGGTTGGCTTATTCTATATGTGAAGAGTGTCCCTGTTTATAAAGGCTGGAAATGATCTGTAAAACAGATCAAGATAGTCAAAGTAAAAGATATTAGCTCACAAGAACATATGCTGTATTACACAAGCATCCCATGGTTTGTACAGACTATAAAGACTATATTTGTATAGAATTAGGCCCACTCTTCCAAAAAAGGAAGAAGTAATTGAAATCCTGTATTAACTAGTTTTAGCAAACAGTGTTTTTATCCTAGCGGAGCACTCTGACACAATATTTGGTCAGTTAATGTATAATTATAAATGTTTCAGTTTTAGTGCAAATGTTGTACAGTCATGCCTGACGTCAGTTTTTAAAATATAGATGATAGGCAATTTCCAGAAATAGCTCTGGACAGTATTAGCAGTACACTAGTGATGTTTGTTGGTATATAAGGCTGGCTTAAAACTGATGCTGGCAAGTAGGATGTAGCTTGTGCCAATAAACTGATGTGAACCCAGTTCACCTCTTGTTTATTGATATGAAAAGTAAGATTAGCTGGACTGAGCCTGAGCTGGATTGCCTTTCAGCTGCACGTGGCCTTAATACCTTGACTGAAGTGGGTAATATACAAAACTGTAAACATGAGTAGCTGACAGTATTTCTTACCAGAAGAGGTGTCCACACAGGCTGATCACTGCATCCTTGGCGGTGTCTAGACATATATTACACTCGAAAGTGCTGTCCTGGTTGCCACCGTCGGCCGCAGTAGAGCTGCTAGATCCTGGACCTGGGTTATCAGCGGCCGCAGTGGAGCCAGAGGCTGGAGGCGGGGCGGCGGTTGCCATTTAAGACGAATCCACTTAGCAAAAGGGTACAGTTGGGGTTACTCCACTCGCACCCAGCTCATCAAAATAGGTGCATAGGCAGACCCAGTGGATTGGAATTTGTAGCTAGCACAGAGGAGAAGACGAAAGACTGAGCTTGATACATATAACTCTTAAGAGGGAGTAAAACCAAAAACAAATCAACCGCGTGCTAGCTATCGTTAGCTTCCAACCAAAACAAACCTGACGGAGTTGCTAATCTTAGCGAGCGAAGAGAATTGAGAGAGAGTGACAGCTCTACTGTCTGAAGGATTAATCTAATACAAGGCAACGAAAAACAAATCCAAAGCTTGGAGTCACGCTGTCATTCGGAAAGTGATGTTTTAGCTTGGTAGAAACCAGAAACTGGTTGCATCACATCCGCAGCATTACTAACCGGTAGTAGATCCTAGGGGGGAAGGCAGGGGGCGTGGCTACTGGACTATTTGGGATTATGCTGCCCTCAGTGATGTCTGACAGGTACTAAAAACAACCAATCACGTGACAACTATCTTCTGGGTTGCTTAAATTCATTTAGTGACTTTTTCATAATACACTTACTTTTTTGGCTGCTTTGTGAAGGCGCAATGAGCGTTAAACTGGTGTTCCCAGCGGTAAAGTTTAAATGACGGACATTGTAGGAAAAAATGCATTTTTACGCATATCAAGAAAACGTTACTACTCATTTAGAGTCCGGTGAGAAAAGTTTAGGCAAATCACTTTTCAGCATGAAACAACTACTGAAAACAATTGACACTTGAGCAGCAAGTCTGTCAATCGTTTGGTGATGGTACTACATTAATCAAGTCTGAGATTAATGGTATTTTGCAGAAGAAAGCTACAATAATAGAAGAACACCATTTATTTGTTTATTTTCCCTTTGCATTGTTGAATATTCTTAATTTTCCATTAAAACATCACAAATAAAGGTATCTTTTCAAGAACTTTAATCGAGGGCACATAGTTCCATGAATCGTTCACTTCAGTCATGTTTTCAGTTCACAGTAAGCTCAGCCATATAATATAATATAATATAATATAATATAATATAATATAATATAATATAATATAATATAATATAATATAATATAATACAATACAATACAATTTAATATAATTTAATTTATTCATTAACACATATGAAAATACAAAATATTTGAGATGACAAAAAATAAAACATTTAAAATCAGTGACTAACTGTAGTTAACCAACATCCAAATCCAATCATCACAACATGCAGATCTGACAGCACAACTGTATTAAAATTTGATCAGGTTTCATTGTCATTATAAATAAATCATTGAACAATCAACAAATCATTAAATACATCCAAGGTTAAACATGATATCATATTGTAAATATTACTCAGCTCTATTATCACTGTGAAACATTTCTTGTGATTGATGAGATTTTTAGATTTTTAGAATAGAATAGGATAAGTTGAATTTTTAGATAACTTCCATTGACTTGCCGTCTCTTGTTCCTGACCTTGAGTGATTGAGACCACCTGTGCGAAAATCTTCTGCCATTGCCTCCTCTATCCTTGATGTCAGAGACCGCCTTAATGTTTGCTTAAAGTCATTGCCAAAGAACACATAGAGAACTGGGGATATAAAGCTGTTCGCTGCAGCAAGGGTGGCCCCCACCTTTAGGCCACTTCTAATCACTTCCAGGCTGTGGTTCTTCACATCAAGCTCTAATAGCACAAATGTATGGTAGGGGACCCAGCAAAAGAAAAATGATAAGATGAGGGCTGCCATGACTTTGTAAGGCTTTGTTGACTTGATGGTCAAACTTCTCAGCTTCACACCAAGCACTGAGCAACAGGTCACAATTATCAGGAAAGGAATCAGGAACCCGCAGATGAACCGAGTCAGTGCTACTGCCTTGTGTTTAGAATGACCCATGTATCCAGTGTAGCACTGAGTGGCTGAGCCATTAACTGTGACTTGTCTGAAGAGCAGTGAGGGCAATGTTAGGAATGCAGAAAGGAGCCACATAAAAACAACAACCACAGAGGCTTTCTGCACTTTGCGATGGTTATGTGACCACACAGGAAATGAAATCATTATACAGCGATCAGTGGTGATCAGAACTAAAAGAAACACACTGCTGTACATGTTGAGAAACAGGGCAGAGGAGGTGAGCTTGCACAAGACCAGACCGAAAGGCCAATGTGAAGTGATCATGTAGAATACTTCCAGAGGCAAAAAGACACAAAACAAAAAGTCTGAAATGGCCAGACTGATGTACCAGGTGGTGATTACTGTTCTTTTCATTTTCCATCCACAGATCCAGATTACCAATAAATTTCCTCCAAGGCCCATAACAGATATAATGATATTGACAGCCACCAGAAATTTAGTCAAAGGAGTCTGAGAAGTACCAAAATTCAGTGTGCCAGATATGGTGAAGTTGTCCTCAGTTTCATTGCCTGGAGTATAATCGTCATATTCAATATAATCCAGATCCATGATAGGCACTTTTCCTGAAACATGGAGCACAGAGTCTTTATTAAAACACATATGCATACAAATAAATATGATTTTAACAGTTAATAAATGTATCAATGTATTTTATATATTTTAGATATAAATTGTTTAATAAAAAGACATTTTTAGTACTCACGTTATGTCTCGATGTGGAGGCGATCACCAAAGTGCCTTCCTTCTGTGTCCTTTGTGACTAGATTCAACTTCTCACTTTTGTTTCCTGGGCAGTGTCAATGACGATTGTGACAAAAATCTGAACTGTTTTGTCATGGAACAAAAGATAGTCCAAACTCTCACTTACTGAAAATATTTATTTGTGTTTTTAAAAGAGTTGCTCTGAGTGACCTGCCCTGAGGTTAAAAAATGGTGGAGAAATACAGTGTGTTTAATTATTTTAGATGAATCTTTCAAATCCTACAGGAGTCTATTTGAAAAATTTGCAATGCCACAAAAAAGATCCTCTTCACACAACCACACTAGGAGCACACACTAGTTCACCTTTTTTTTTTTTTTTGAAAACCAAGGGCGTAGCTATGGACAATTTTGCCAAACTGCAAAACCTCAGAGCAAGAGTGATTTCCTGTGTCAGTGTCTTTTGTAACTCAGAAGAATCAGTCAGAATTTCATTTTATGCTGTAGGAGAAAAGATTAAACATTAGAGATTAAAAAAAGCCATCATAAACTTTTTGATAAATCAAATAACTTTAGTTCCTTAGGCTTAGTTACTGCACACATTACATTTTAATAACTTCAGTTTACTCATTTATGTTGTTCTTTGAGCTGCACACTATACTATGTTAAGTTATAGATATTCCAGCCCTATAATATTATTTTGAACTTGCAGGATCAAGTATTATTGCATGAATAATTATTACATCTTTATTTACAACCTTTTATGTATCTGTCTGTCTGACTCAGACTATAGTAAGTACTAAGTAAGGGGAAGTGCGCTTTGAAACAACGGAGTGAAGTTGTACACTGTCTTGCTGTACTGGTGTAAAATGAAACAACATTATTCAGAGAGAAACTGTAGCCTACTTATAAACCACAGGCCAGAGGGGCACTAACAACCAAGAAATTAGGGTCACAGTATCATGTGATATGTTAAAAACTGTAACTGAATATCATTTTTTGTCAGATGGCCTAAGACTATATCATTTTCAAGACAACTATTAAGTGTTTTTAGTCTAAGTATAAGAATCCCAAAAGCAAGGGATCCCACTAATGCTTACTTAAGTGACATTAAGTACATGCTCAAATTGTCATTTCTCATTTATCAAGCACTTCAACCTTTCATTCACATTTTACTTTGACAGTGTGATCAGATGCACATGCAGTTCCCTAAAAATCATATGATGTGGTTGTGTAAACAGAAAAAGCTGATAAATGCATTTTTGAAAGAACAATAACAAAGCAAATGACCAACAAAGCAGATTTAAACTGCTCTGAATTATCTGCAAAAGAACATAGAGTACTTCTTCTCAAGTACTGCACTGATAATAATTTTAAGATACTTGTCCTTTTACTAAATACTTCCACTATAATAGGCTCTTTTTTATACATCTAAAAGCTACTTTAAATAAACAAAATCATATATTGCCACACTATTTGTGGTATACATATGACCTCTAAAATGTGGACTTGTGGAAAAACACTGAAATTAACTACAAGTAACCCACCTTAAAATAGTACTTGAGAAAATGACCTTTCCACACAGTGTAAAAATTCCAAATATTATCGTATTTCAACTTTAAATTCAATTTAGTTTTTTTTCTCCTTGTTTAAATGTCATTGTAAACTAAATGTATATTTAATTGTATTGTAATATAAGTTGTATTGGTTGTATTTTCTTTTTTTTCAACTTTTTTATGTGAATAGTTAATGAAAATATATTCGCTGATAAACATAATCATTAATTGCAGCCCTACAAAAAAAATGTTTTTGAAACAATTTCAATCATCATGAATGTACTGTGTTATGGAAAGATGTGTTTACCATCCACAGGTTTACGTATATTCGACATGCGCAGACGAGATTAGATTAGCTCCTCCCCCTGCCAGTTACGTATGAGACTCGGATGCTCGAGGCTTCTAGCTGCTCACCTCTTTGAAACTGCGCCATTCCTGTGTTTGTCTGTCAACATGGCGGGTACAGTGGCAAACAAGTGTCTCAGCCCTTTGGCTTTTCTCACCAGGAGGGTTTCTGCCCCGGAGTTTATCACCCAGTGCTGCTACCACAAGAAGGTAAAACACCTTATGTTAATCTCTCTGTATCTTTACAGAAAGAGGCATGTCACAATATGGAGGCTGCTGGTTGGTTATTGTTTACTAATATTACCTTTAGCCTTGAGAAAAGAGAATGATGAGCAACCTTGGGTCACTCATTATTCTTAGTGAACAGTGATAAATTGTCTCATATAATTAAGATGAGCTAATTGACGCATGGTTGACTGTACATCCAGGTTACATCATTTTGTTTTCAGATGGGTTCATGTCACATATCGCATCTCTAGGGGAGTGTGACAGAAAGTGATAATGAGGCCCTTACGAAACATCAACACGTTAACAAACATTAGTCAATATAACTTTACTTTACTTCACGCTAACGTTAGCTTGTTAGTAGGTTTAAGACTAGCATAACGTCACTAATCTATTTCCCAGCTGGCCACTGCCACAGCTCTAATACTCGAATAACATCCGATTAATAAGCTTTAATGTCATTATGGTGAAGGAGCACAGTGTACTAGAAACCTGTAAATGTTCTCTTATACCTGTAAATAACTAAATTTTCATGATCTTTCAGCTGTTTAACACAACAGCTCTATTCACATGTCCTGTTGTGTGATGCGACTGTCTGATGCAACATGGAGACATTTGTGTCCACAAAAATCACAGATACATTTAAGTTCAGTTGGCATGCTGGTTGGCAGAAATGCTTTGAAATAACTGATAACTGCTTGAATGAACTGAAACTGAATTAGTTGAGGGCTTTTTTTGCTGTGAGGCACTTAGGCTGATAACTGTTGAGCATCCAGTTATGTCTTCTTTCTTTTGAAGATGTACACCAATGTCAATATCATGTTCCCTTAAAAGGTTTAAGGTCATACAGAGATATTTAATTACACATTTTCTGTACTTTAACATTGGTTCAGAAAGCTGAAATATCATAAATATATGGATACCCCAGTATTGAGTAGAAACAAATACTAACATGCTATAATTTTTAAATGACGTAGAATTGTGTCACTTTTAGGATATGCATTTTCATCGTGATACAAGCTCGGCAACCTCATGTTGTTTTAGTCAGAATGACTCAGCAAGTCTTGGGAGGAGGAGGGGGTCAGGATGTAGAAGCTGGTATAGTTGACAATGAAATCCGGTCCTAATCTGTTTATTTCTATGTCCCTTACGCAATGCTGAAAACTCGTACTTGTATAACGCTAATGTTCAGGACCTATTGAAATTCTTTTTCTGATAGAAGGAGATTTAAAAAAGCTTTCCGGTTTCTACTATTATTTTACTTTATCACATTTATTTTAGTATTGTGACTTATCTCAACACTTCACCAAAACTCACTCTGGCGCTTTTTTTGTCCTCTAACACAGAGTGTCCTTTCTTTCTCTATCTGAAGGTGGTGGATCATTATGAGAACCCAAGAAATGTGGGCACACTGGACAAAACCTCCAAGAATGTTGGGACTGGCTTGGTGGGCGCTCCAGCCTGTGGAGATGTAATGAAGCTTCAGGTATGTTTGTCATTAAGCATGGATGGATGACACCCTTTTGTATACGCTCAGAGCAATTGAGTACGAGTTATGTTAACACAGTAAGAGGTACTTGGAAGAATCACAGAGCACTGACAAATTACATTCTTATTTTGCCATTTATGTGGGGCTAAGTCTAAAATTATTTAGTTCAGCATCATCTCAAAGCATTACCCTGGTTTTTAAGCCATTTACTTGGAACGGTAGGAGGAACATATATTTTAATCCACTATGTAAAAATTATGTACCCACTTGTAGTTTTATTTATGGATTTGATCATCTTAAACTTGTAAAATGATGAAAATAAATGTCCCTCCTTAGAAATTCAAGTTTATCTCAAAAAACTCTCGTTTTGACAGATTGAGGTGGATGACCAGGGGAAGATTGTGGATGCCAGGTTCAAAACTTTTGGCTGCGGCTCTGCCATCGCCTCCAGCTCCTTGGCCACTGAGTGGGTGAAGGGCAAATCTGTGAGTGCACACACTATAGACACAAAACTTCTCTCTCCAACTCTTATTTATTCTGTTCTGCTCATGTCTTATCGTTGCCTAAAAGGTGTTTGTGGTTACTTGAGCTATGTGCTTTTTGTTCCAGGTGGACGAAGCTCTGACAATAAAGAACACTGATATTGCCAAAGAGCTCTGTCTTCCACCAGTTAAACTTCACTGCTCCAGTAAGTTTTCAGTTTATAATAAAGATCTTTATTCTTCTTTTTTCTAAAATAAATTAAAGCTCAACTTAACCTCTTATTGTTTCTCTTCAGTGCTTGCAGAGGACGCCATCAAGGCTGCCCTGGCTGACTATCGCCTCAAGCAACAGGATGACCAGCAGGAGGCAGTCAGGGCCAGCAATTAAATAGAGCACTCCCACTCTGAGTTGGGTGCAACTGCTCGCTTCCTGCTTCCAAGAAGAGAAGTAGCAGTTGTCCAGCATAACCACCTCACCTTCCTACAATATTGATGAGGCACACCTAATAATGTTGGCATGTAAACCATCGTCAACCCTCTATAGCACTGTTACACCAGGCTTTGTGTATTAGTCTGTGGTCCTCTAACCCTATATACTGTACCTTTTAGCCTGTCACGTAAACGCACAATGTGAGCACTGTTTGGGTTGTTGGTACAAAGCTGAGCCTTATTTTTGAGACTGTGTTATATTTTAAGATTTTGTGCTTGAGGAGTGTTGTTTTGGAGTGGAGCAATGGAGATGTCGATTGACGTTAACGGCCAAGTATGCAGTCCGCACAACAAGCACTGACCTTTTGATATGCAAGTAAGCAAAGCAGCTTGAAACTCTGAAAGGGTCCAATGATTTTTTAGTGTTGATATTTAGTAATGCTTCCTTTGCAATATGCAATAAAACTATCCTGAATCACTGTTTGTTTTGAGTGCAATTTATTACTTTGAGCAGCTTGAATATTGGACTATATAACATCAGACATTTTGACCTGTCATAAATGGAAAAGCACAGGCGCAACAAATTTCATTAATGACCACTCCACCTAAAACACTCAAGTAATTTACCTGCACATGATCATAGTTATGAAACAGGTCCACATAAATGAAATACAGTCATAGAGGCTAGACTTCTTGTCAGAATTAAAAAAATGTCTGACATGAAAGAGATCTGATTTTTACTGTGCTTGTGTTCAATAGTCAATACTCAGTGTTTTGCATTGGATCATATATGTTCAGTAAAGGGGTCCCCCAGTGGGAATGTCCAAGGATTTGGGCAATTCCACCAACCGAGATGCCCAAAAATCTCCCCAGATGCTAATTTTCATTAAATGAGAAATGTTTGGCTGTAGTAAGGCATGAATTATATATCCAATCAGAGCAAAGCAACAGGCTTCTGCATGTATCTTCCCTGCACTGAGAATAAATATATTGCAAGAAAGACCTGTTGAATTTGGTCTTCAGCAACTTTTCTGCATTTCCCTTTATAAACATGTAAAAAGGAGTGAATCTGCTGGTCAAATGACACCCATGGATTCAGCATTAAGACAAAACATTCAGATCACAGTTCAGGATAGTTAGAAGGCAGTCTTCTCTCCTGCGATCAGCTGAAGTGTGGCAGAGTCATCGTGAATGTGCAGAGAGGAGGGCCGCAGGCTCCTGCCAGTCAGATGTTCCTGTGAATCATCTTCCTCTGGCTTAGACTGCTCTGGAGGATTCAACTCAGGGCTTCCTGCTTCACTGTCAGAAACCTCGCACAGCTCCTTCTCCTCAGGGAGACTTGGTAGCTGCTGGTCCAGGATGCTGCCATCTAGCTGTGAGCTGTCTTCAGGGCTTTGGTCTGCTACCTTCTGACTGGGCTCACTTCCCTCCGCAGCATCAGCAGGTTTATTTGGTGTGCGCAGGCTCTTGGCAGCCCTCATAATGTCTGCCTGGAGCTGCTTGTGAGAGTCCACTGGCTCACTTTGCTGCTCAGGAGCAGGTTTTTCTGGCACTTCATTAAAAGGTTTAGCACCTCCGGTTTTGTCCCTGTGGTCCACATACATTTTGGAGGGGAAGGAGGAAGGATAGTAGGCATTGACTTTGCGCCTGCGGCTCATGAAAATTGCCCCACAGATAATGAGAAGGATGAGAAGGATGAGAGAGCCCGCGACAAGGATAAGGAGCATGTTCTCCTCCAGGAAGCTCTCAACTTGACTTAAGAGGTCAGTCTCCACATGTGTGGGGTTAACAGGTGTGGTTTGGTACTCATAGGAACTGTTGCTGACGGACAGGAGGGAAGTTAAGTTACTGAGCTCTTCCTCGTCTGTACTTCCCTCAAGAGAGCTGTAAAAAGGTAGAGGTGTGGCCGAGTTGCTGCTGATGCAAAACACAGCACACAGTCCAACCAGACGAAGGGCCATTGGGAGCATCGTTTCCCCTCAGGATCTGTAAAAAAAACAGTAAATATCAGTAACTCAGCATGTGTGAAGACAGTTGGTGCCTCTTGTGGATTGTCATATTTGAGTTACAGAGCTCAGCATCTTTGGTCTAAGAGAAAAAAAAGATTCTTCAAAAAACTCAGAGGGTCATCGAACAACTGTTCCCACTGTTTGGGAGGCATTTCCAGAATCCTCAAGACCCAAAGAGTAGCTGGGAATGACATGTTTGTGCTCAATTTGTGCATGAAACTAAATTTCAAACAGGTTCTGTTGTTGCTTATATTTGTTTCAGTCGATGTTACACCATATTGTTTTAAAGTATTTATATAAAATACATTTAAAAGGGTTAAAACAATAATAATATTGTGCAGAGGAGCACTTTTTGTTGCATGAACAGCAAAAGATGCACTAAGGCAAACCAGATGCTGGAATCTGCTCACTTGCAATGCTAATACATTCTGATCCAAGTACACAACTCTGTTTACTCCATCTGAGGAAAACATTCATGTAAACTCCATCAAACCTACAATATTTGTGTGATTTACATATTTCTGCAGCGTATCAACCGAGTTTCTGCTTTTTTCTTGCAAACAAAATTACTGTAATAAAAAGTTGTTTGTATATTAATTGTGCAGAAAGTTTATTTGCTTGAATTAAAACTTTTCAGTTTCATCAGTCATTAGTCTTTGGTAATTTGCCACAAAGATAAACACATCAGCTTCAAACTACCTCAGCCTGAACTTTTTCCTCATTCAGATGAAATGAGTCCATTGAAAAAACAAGTATTGAGTTAAAAAACGTTAAGCTAAGGCATATTTACCCTCTTACCCCTTGTGGTATTTGGGTGGCATCAGAACTCTGGGAATCAGATATTTCCCAAAACTTTCCAAAAACAAAACTGTCTGCATAGCTGGAGAATACAAGGGGTTATATTGGAAAATATGTCTTTTTTTTCCAGCCCTTTAAACACTGCTTTTGTTTGCTCTACTTATTTATTTGGATCACAATCAGCTCTCTGCTCAGTCTGTGTGTTAACTGGCAGCAGCTCCCACACTTTTCCTCCATATTCTGCTCCATCTGCCTGCAAGCTGGGCCACATGCAACTCTGCTCTGTCTGGAAAAGGGGAGTGGGAGGTTTTTTTTTTGGTTTTTTTTTTCTGAATTAATCACACACTCACCCCAGACCAAATATACACGGGTCACACATGCCTGTGCAATCAGACACATAAACACACACACACATAAGGCAGTCGTACGCACACGCATTCACACAATGAATGAATCTTTTCTCAGCAAATTTGAATCTTTGTTGAATCTTTGGTCAACTACAACATTTAAAACTGACACAAAAGATTTCCTGACGTTCAAAGTCATGTTCTTACTTTCTGAGGCTGCTCTGAAGGCATCATGATGCTGTCCTGTCACCCAAAAGGGGACTCACATGATGTCAAGACCCCCCACATACTTCTTGCTAATACATTTTAATACATTTCAACTGCAAATTATTTCACTCACCATCCACTGCAGCAACAAAAAGTGTCTCCGTTGGAATTGCCTCTAGTGGAGGATGACTAGTCTGGAAAAAGTGAACTGAAAGAGCACAGCAAAGAGTGGCAAATCCTCACTGAGCCACGCCACCTCTGCAGTTTCAGATTTCAGGCAGGAGGTTTGTCTGGATAGTGCAAAAAAAAAAAGAAAAAAAGATGTCGTTAACCATGAGGACAAATCCCTCCTTCTGCCTCTCCACTGTTTTCCTCCCCCTTTAGTTTCCCCGAGAGTGTCTGCGCTCTCTGGCCTGCACACAGATTGTTCTTGTTAGGTGGGAGTTTATGAAGTGGAGTGGGGGCAGGGACCTCTCCTCCACTCTCCTGTGTAGCTAACTGGATGTGCGAGGCCTAGACAACAAAGTCAGGATGAAAATAATAGTGTGAAAAACATGAACATCAGCAGCAGCAGCAACATAAGTTGACCTTTTTAAAAAATTCTCCCTGATTTCTGCAGAGGGAGCCTCTGATTGACAGCCTGGCCTTTCCTGTGACCTCAGCCTGTGACACTCATGACTAACAGCGGCCTAACGGAGTCAGAGAGCTGCTTGTATGAATGACCTGCTAATGCAGGAAGAGGTTAATGTTTCCTGTGTGGACAAAATGACCGTAACAGCTCGAACAAGGGGGATTTTTCTCCACAGGCAAAGCGATTGGACTCACACATTGTGTGTGACCATTTCAGCTGGAGAGTGTGACTGCATATGATTGAGCCTAAGTGATCGTGCGTGTGTGTGTGTGTGTGGGTGTGAGCGTCTGTGTGTATGTCTGAATGCATTTTTGGCAACTCCACTGTGTTTGCGATCAGTCAAGACTAGTGTACCTTTATATGGTCATCGGGAGCATGAGATGAGGTCCTGCATCCTCCAGGTTTACATTTGTCTGAGCTCTGTTGATAGTCACCAGCGACTGTTTCAGTTGCACATTTCTGAGTGTGAAAAAAGAAAAGAAGAAGTAGAAAAAAAAAACATGGCTTCACGGCCCTACTAAGCATTCAGGGCTCTGTTTTCTTTTTGCAGGAAGGGAAGTGAATATGAGATCCAGTCCGAGCTTGAAGAAAAGCCTCTCATAAAACCTTTCATAAATAAGGGAACTGTCTTCACACACAGAACAATCAGTTTTATTTTGACTACTCACAAAAAGACACGTATTAACAAGTAACAAACACTCACTTCACTTCAGCTCTTATATTGAACAGCATAAAGTGAAGCTAAATCACTCAGAGCATGTACATATTTTAAATCTCAGAGTAAACAGATAACTCTCTAATGAAACAAGCAGGAGAAACTTAGGTAACTCTTTATTTTATGGGTCTGTAAAGTCAAATTATTTGCTATTATATTGTTAGGAAGGTGTTTTACCTGTAGGCCAACATGCAAAATGTTAAGCTGGTACACTATCAAGTAATCAACTCCAAATATATGCTGAGCTAATGTGAGAAAAGATCATAACTTGGGTTTATATAAAGATGTTCTTTTAAGGGGATCCCTCTGAGAATCAACAAATGCTTTTAAACTTAACACATCGACTAAACTTATCAGTCTCTGAACTCTGCCTCTATTTTTCCCCAAACCGGTGCCAAATCACATATTTTTTTCTTCCTCACATTATTAGGCAATAACAGACCTGTAAAATAGAGCGCTACCAACTTTTAAATAAGACAGCAGCTTAATAAGTTATTGCATTACAGAAAGCTCATCTCTTCACAAACACAACAAAAAACAAAGTCACGTAAAAGTTTAATAAGAAATTCAAAATACAGCGTTCATGCAGCAAAGCCTCACTGCCACCAGAATGATCCTCGTAAACTGAGCCGTGTCTGTGAGGAGCTGTGATCCCTTGACAAAAAAAGACTTCCTGTCTCCCGTGGCTAAGTGAAACACCATCAGGGCTCAGCACAGGATGTTTTCAAAAAAAGAAATCTTTGATCATTTGCCTCATCCTGACTTCAAGTCTCTAGAGGAGGACATGTGTGCAGTTATGCAAAAGGTCTTTACTTTTGCCTCAAAATGCACATTTGATTACTTGACCTCACGAAATGCCACACACAGTTGATGGCACATGAATATGAAATAGTAACTGTTTGTGTTTGTTTGTTTGTGTGTGTGTGCTTGTGTGTGAATGTGTGTGTGGCTTCTCTCTCTTCCTCCATAAGAATTGGGTGTGCAGCGAAGCCAAACCGCCAAACATCAAAGGAGAAGTATGAGTTTATTCAAACAGCAACCGTTTCCACAACACTGACATCAGACAGATCAGTGTAATCTGAGGTCTGATGAAAGTGTGTATGTGACAATGATAATAATTATAATCTAATCTAAACATAACGATCGTTCTCTGGAAGGAAGCTGCTGAGAGTGAGGTTATCTCCTCCATCCTCGTCACTGTCTCCTGTGGCAGGGATCACCCGGACTCCGTTAGGCACCGGACTGCGTTGTCTCCTGTAGGTGTAGTTCCTTTCAGGCAGCAGGGACGAGATGCATATCATCTCTGTGGCCTGCTGAGGTCTTTTGACTCTGTACTTTTTTGCAGACAGCTTGGTGCACAGGACGATGGTAGAAACCATGAAGATGGTGGCCAACCCAGCCAGGATGGCGATGGCGATGAGGCAGTGCTTCACCACGCCGCGGGTGGAGCAGGGCTTGACCTCAGAGCTAGCCGGGGTCTTGGGGACTTCTCTCTGAGTTGTCACAGCTGCTGGAGTTGATTTGGTCGTCGGAATCGGAATCCTCTTGGGTTCACGCGGGATAATAATTCCTGCGGGACTGGTGGAGGTGTTGGCGGTAGCATTGTCTGCAGAAATGGTTGAGACTGAGATAGTGGGAGGCTGAGTGGTGGAGCTTGACCCTGCTGTGTTAGTAATCTCTGTCGTGGAGCTCTGGGTTCTCATCACAGAAACCGGCTGAGATGTAGTTGAAAACTCAGTGCTGTTTGGTGATGTCTCCCATAATGTAGCAGGTAAAGAAGTGACGTCAGACTTTGTTGCTGCTTCAGAGGTGGGGTTTGCTGTCATCGTGGACATAGCAGAAACTGAGGTGCTGCTGATGTTCTGAATGCTGATTGGAGCCTCAGTAGCATTAGAAGAAGAACTGGTAGAATATAATTTGGATGTCACTTCAGGCTTTGTGGGGAGAGTCTCAGTGGTTAAAGATGCTGTCATTGTGGACATAGCAGAAACCGAGGTGCTGCTGTTGTTCTGAATGGTGGCTGGAGTCTGAGTAGCATCAGTAGAAGGAATGGTAGAATTAAATTTGGATGTCACTTCAGGCTTTGAGGGGAGAGTCTCTGTTGGTAAAGATGCTGCAGAGGTTGTTGCAGTAGCGGATGTCATGTCAGTCATAGTGGTGTGTGATTGCTGATGCAAGTGACCCTCCGTCGGTTTTGTTTCTAAAAATGTTGTGTTATTGAAAGGCCGTGCTCCGATGTCAGCTGTGGTCACTGCTGCGGAGGTATGAAGCGGATGTACACTCGCGCCGTTTGCAGTTGTTGCCACGGCGTTCTTGGCAACTGCAGCGGTCGTGCTGTCTTCTGTTTCCACTGTGGTTGGAACAGTCATCTTTGTGGTTGCTCTAGTTGCAGACACGCTAACTTCTGCAGATTTGTCAGTTGGATGCGTGGTTGGAGGCCGCGTTTCTGTTTCATTATGGGCCACATGTGCACTGATCAGCTGCTCGGTTGTCTTGTTTGGGTCAGCAGTTGGCTCACTGATGGAAGAGCCTATGGACTCCTCAGTGAACAAAACAGATATTCCCAAGAAGAGAGCCAGCCATGTCTTCATGCCGAGAAGCAACATTGTTCTTTAAAAGGCCTGAAATGACAGAAAAGGTTCAAATTTAAAGCGTGCAGTTCAAGCTATTTAACTGTTGTGGATGTTGAGGGAAAAAGACACTCATTAGGGGAAAACTCAATGTGTCATGTGTCTCCTAGAGGCGTCTTATGATGAAACTGTCATGCGTCTTTCACCACACCCATTGCTACTTTTTTTTAACAGAAAAAACAGAACTACTACATTTTAGAGTAAATCTGAAGCTTTCTTAAAGACAGTCCGCACATGAAGAATCCACACTGAATGTGTTTTTCTGTATGAGAAAGATTTAAACCGCAACAAAGGATTCAAATTAAGGTAGGAAGTAAACAATGTTGATAAATCAACCTTTTAAGAAAAATCCTTCTAGTAAATCACATTTTAGAGAGCAGGATATCAACTTAATCTTACACTAAAGCATAAAAAGAAACAGTAGATACCAAAACTAGCAACATTTACCCAGAACAAAGATTTTGAGTGCGTCCGCAGAGACGACTGTCAGCGTCTTACCTTGCTTGCACAGAGGTGATGGATGAAAGCATAAAAATCTGATAAAAGTTGAGTTCAGCTCATCTCTGGGAGAACATCTCTCTGAGCACAGACATGCTGAGTGTGGCAGCGCTTCAGAGAAGAAACAGGAAACGTTCACACTTTTTTTCAGAAAACCAGCACTATATAAAACATTTTCAGAAAAGTCAGACAAAGACAGACACTCCCCTCTGAAACCCATAGCTTTAGCTTTATCATCCAGGAAGTAACATCTATAAGAACCTTCTATGAGGCCCAGTTTCTATATTTTATGATCTTAAATGTATTGATTGGCAGAAGATGTGTCTTACCTTACTGATGGAAAGCTCATGAGAGCTCAGGAGCTGCTGTGCGGAACATATTTGCTCTGTATGTCCTGATGTTGAAGCAGCAGGAAGTACTCAGTTCTGTAAAAGGTTGTTTCTTGCAGGTCCACTTCTGATCACACAGATTCAAAAATGTGTGCATGTGAATCAAAAAATGGCAGCAACTGAGGAACTGCGAAGTGCTGATAGCAGAGTGACAGAAGATCAACCACACGAGGACAAAGTTATGTAATACATGCAGAGATAAAATAAGCTAAATATCCATGTAATCAATCAGACAGTCCATAGAATGAATAGATTTGAAGTATGTTGGCTTGGTGCCCAATTTAATGTCCTAACTGTAAAGACTCAATGCTTCGTCTGACACATTTGCACCCAGTGAGGAAACAGAAATGTTCTTTTAGTGTGGAAATCATTAGTGTCATTTCCTGTTCTGCTGACTCAAACAGAGATATGGTTAAAAAAAACTGTTGAGGTTCGGAGAATATGAAAACTGACATGAGGATAAAAGTCTATTTGTGTTTTCAGTGTTGCTATGCTTTGAATAAAACCCACGCGCAGTACTGATGGGCCCAGACTGGAGAATACACTGAGAAATAGGTATTTCTGTAAATATATACTAAAAATATGTTCTAAATAGCTTTGACAGTGGTTGGACAGAGGTGCCACTCAGTTTTACCCATATTTTGACTGATCTGATGCAATGTCTTATTTAAAGTATTTTTTTTGCATGTGATGCAGGGTTTAAAATTGTTTTGTGGCTACTATTAAAGTCACAGAGGTCATGACATCAGTGTTTTCTCTAGGAATATTGGAACTTGTACTACTATTTTATTTTAAAATTATATATGGTGGGTTTGGCAAAGGAAAATGTATTCTTTTTTAAGCCCAGTTTGTTAAAATGTGACTGTATTCAGAAATAAAGAAATGCAAAAAGTAAGAGAGTAAAAAGTTTTCTCACCAGACTTTAATTCTGAACAAATAAACCTGAAAAAAATTTGATTTGGATTCATTAGACGTAAAAAAATATCATTTTACATACTTTTTCCATCTTTCCTATAATTGTTCCTGCTTTCATTGTTTCTTATAAATATGACGTCAGTATTTTAATTTTCATTGGGGTTTGAGATTCTCTACTAAAAGCAGTCAAGATGCCAAGAGGCCTTGTTTTAAGAAAGATTTAAATTAATTCGATTTAATTTAAATGATCATTTTGAGGCCCAAAGAGGTAAAATGATCACATATTTCATTATGAAGTAAAGATTATCTGATGTAAGTGAGAAATTCAGTCAAAGCAAAAGATTTTTAAGAACAGTTAAAATACTGACTGTAAAGACTTCAAAATAAAATGTATTTGCAACAGCAGAAGAGCTGCTGAAGTCTGTGTAGTCTGACCGTGTGACTGCAGCTTTAGCACCACCATCAGGCAAGAAAAGAAATAACAGCCAACTGGGGAGGTTCTGTGGTGCAGACTGGATGTGAGGGACCGAGTTAAAACTGAAGCCATAAGACCACTGATTGATTGATAATCTGTCATCATTTGAGTCATTTGGATGTGGATTTTTTCTTAAAATTCACTGGTTCCAGCTTCACAATGAATATGTTCTAGTCTAATAAAGCATTTGGTTCTGTTGAGCTAAACTGTGATAGTTTTCACTAGTTTTTTTTTTATATAGAATTGACAATTATTTAAGAAAATACATAAATCTATTTCAAAATACTGGTTAGCAGCAGCCTTAAATCAAGTATTTTTAATTACTTAATGACAATATGTTATCACTTTTTTCTTCACCCCCCACATCTATAGTTCTGGAAAGCGTTAAGAAATATTTTTGTACAAACTTTGTATGTGAATTGTTAATATTGTAATTACAGCAATCAAATAAATTGTGCTAAAACAAAAAGTACCATTTCAACTGTAAAACTGAAAAGTACCTCAGGTTTCACTTTGGTACAGTATTCAAGTAACTGTGCTTTGGTTAATTCCACCACAGTTTGACAGTCATCAGATCTCTTTCTTGGCACCTCATGCTGACTGATTTATGCTGTCTCTGGCACATTCTGTAGCAGGAGAAGTTAAAGTTTTCTTCACTGGCCAACATTTCAAATCCATATCTGTAAATGTAACCCATCCCACTGACACACAGTGACCTTGACCTGCAGGGATGGAAAACCCAAAGATGCCCAAATAAAAAACAAGGGCAAGAGAAAACAATGTTTTCATGTGTAAAATCTTTATTATGTGCACAGAACTGTTTGTCAGGGGATTCAGTGAAACACAAGCTGGGTGAGTGGTCCCTTTGCAACACCAAATATGCACTGGAGAGGGCGACTTCAATTTGACCCTTAACAGTGACAAGAGGCACCACTTACATTTGCACAACATTTACACCAGAGAAATGCAACATCCCCCCTCCCACCCCAACCCCCCTTCGATAAAACCCTAATGTTCAATTTCAAGCCCAGAAGAACAGGAACAATAAGAAGAATTCGGGAATTCTTCCACATTCATAAATCTGATGGTTATTAATGAGCAGGTGGGAGGAGAAAAATTCAACAGCTATTGGTTTTTAAAAAAATCCAGCTAAATTTTATCTAACAGGTTGTGACTGGAATGTACAACAGGAGAGAAAAAAAGATGTAAAAGCAGTGCATTAAACCGCACACAATTTATATTTGGCAACACAAAAAAGTAACAATGGAAAATACTGATGCTACATACAGTTTTTTTGAGTAGTAAGTACAAACATCACGTGAGAATGTTTTACCACAAATTTGAAAACAAACAAACAAAAAAAAAAGAAGTTAAGACTTTTCCTTCAACAAAAATGTCTTTTTCTTCAAATGTGTATAGGAGCTGCGAGAGTTTTTTTCCTTTTTCTCTGTGTGTGTCAGGGCGGAGTGCGAAACTTGATGAGGAAAAAAAAAATAAAGTTCATCTTGGAATGTATGCCTGGTCTCGTCTCTTTGACGACGACGCCAAGCACAATGAAACCGAATCTTTAGCGAATTTGGCCGTGGCTGACCCCGTTAGCTCGGTTCTGTCCGAAACCACCAACGGTCTCGGGGAGGGGGACCCTCGTCTTCACATGGCCACCTTGGCAACCTGCTCTTCCAGTCTGGCGATCCGACGGTCTTGGAGGATGACGCGGTCCCTGAGTGACTTGAACTCTCGGAGTACCTCTTCCAGTTTATCTTCCATTTTCTGATGAAAAACGGAAAAACAGTTAGCTCGGCAAACTTATTTACGTCTCTCATTTGACTCTTAAGAGGCTGCTTACTGAGAAGATAGATAACTACTGATTCTGATCTACTTATAAATTATATTTCCTGGCTAAAAGAGCGGGGACTTTACAGGCTGTGCAGCAGTCAACATTTTCCCTTGCTGTTTCACTGAATTGTGACCCAAATACCAAAGCATGTGCTGATCCATAGCTTTTTTGAATGGTTCCAACCATAATAATTACTGTGAATAGTCCAAATGTCAGCAAAAAATGTCCTGCAGGAGATTGAAAAGTGCAGCATTTTCTCTTAAAGGAACAGTCATAATAAATTATGCCAAGAGCCTGGTTGTGATAAGAAAAGCAACAATACATAGAAAAAAAATTTACAGTTAAAGAAATCAAGACTTCAGGCAAAAACACTGACAAATATGGCATGTTTGTCTGTTAACACTCACTACTGAGGGCTGTGGAGAAGCATGCTTCTGGACAGTTGGGATGTTTTCTGCCTTTGTGGCTGGTTTGGTTTCCAGAACGTTGCTCTTGACCACTTTCAGATCCCGGTTCTTCGTGGAGACGTAGCCGTCTTTAAGCGAGATAAGGATGGGGCCTCCATTTTTCCCGGCGAACCACTCCTCTGCCTCCAGGGCGGGATCAGGGCCGGCTGTGTCGGGATAGAGGTCGTCCTGGAACAGATCCGACTGGACAGGTGGAGAGTGCACAGGAAAGGTGGTGAGGAGGAGGGGACAGTGCAAAATACAGAATGGACACGGTCTTTAAAGCAGAATTAGAAGACAAGCATAATGATGGCTTGAAATTAATATAGACTTACCTTACGAGGGACTGTCATGATGATCGGCTCACATTTTCTCTCGTGTAATTTGTAAAACCTTCACAGGACAAATATGATTAGGATTATTTATAGAAAACAAAAATCTAGGAAGTCTTGCTCTGATATAAATTTGAAGTATTGCAGAAAACCAAGAGAAAAACTGAGGCACTCCCTCTTAAAAAATATTTTGTAAATTTATTTGAGCATAGACAACAACACAGACCAACGTGTATCGACCCAAGTCTTCATCATGTGCACAAAGACTGAACAAAAGAAAACAAAAGCATTCAAAAAATATGCATGTAAATGCAGTTGTACCTTGCGATTTCACATTTGTTGACATCCAGGCCTCTCTTGGGCATGTATCCCATGCCTCTCTGGGGCTCCTTGGTGGAAAAGGTGTTGAGGTAGTGAACAAACGGAGCCTCATCGGTGATCTCAAAGTACCGAATGCTGCTGTCACCCTGAGGACACATGGACGCAGTTTAATGTCTAATGCTTCTGGGTCAAATTATTAGAAATAGGGAGAAAAAAACTTTTACACAAAGTCTTTAGGAAGCAGCCCACCTTTCCACACAAGTAGACTACGTTTGTGTCGGGGTCGTAGAAAGGCAGCAGAACTCCGTTGCTGGAGTCCATCTCTTGAACACATATCGGCTCATCCATGTTGTCCTGGAGACAAACAATTCAGTATTTATAAAGGGATACTTAAGAGTGGAGGAGGCTTGAGTGGTATCATATACATCTCATGATTGCAGTCCAGTGCTCAGTGCTTGAACATCCATCTCACTTAGAGCCATTAATGAACAGGAACAAATCCTACTCTGCCAAAGCATGAAAAGTGACTCAAGCTAATTAAATTCTTTGAGTTTAACGCCCTCCAAAACGGAACTGAGCTTGTTCAGCCTAAGTGTGCAGAGACTGAAAATTTTCCTTTGGAGGGAAAATGGGAAAGAAAGTAATCATTTTTCAAAGTAATCCTCATTTTAAATAATATTTCTTTCGATCATGTGCAGAAATCTATACAAAGTTCTACTCTAAAGTGTCATATAGATGGCAGTGTGCTGTACATGTGATGCATGAGAGTGTTTCGGATTGAATGAGATCCACTGTGGTGACGTACACTTTTCCACAAGGCTAGCTGGCGCTCACTCATGCGGCTAAATCCGGTGGTGAAAATGTTTCCGTCCGCTAAAAAGATGGCTCTCATTGGTCGAGCTCCCTCGTGAGCTTTGTCCTTCTCCTGAAAAACAAAAACACACTTGTCAGACTGGGCGGCCATGTTTGTAGGCTTTGGAGGTTGATTCTAGACAAATTTACCCAGCACAGGAGCCATCCTTGCCCCAAAATCTTCTGCAGCATCTCCACTTACCGCGACGACCTTTTTTTTACGGGGGTCGATGACGCGGACCTTCTTGTCCTTGCAGGCGGTGCAGAGTAGGCTGCCGTTGCGACTCCAGCTGACACTAAAGATAACATCGGGGTGCATGTCCTCCAGGTTGATCATGGCCTCTCCCGTGCCCACGTTCCAAATGATGATCTGGTTGTCGCACCCTAAAATGGACACACGCAGCACAGCCTGACTACACGCACCTCTGTGTCCAAGTTTATTTTGAGCGCTACACGTCACACAAAGCAACGTGGCAAAAGGTGATCCGTGAGATAATCGGTCAGATTTGGCGTTCAGCTGTGCACAGAGGATATATGGCAAAGACATTTAGAGGGCACAGTAGGTGCCACAGGCCTCAGTCAAAGGTTACCTGCGCTGAGGAGAACATTGCGAGCGGTGGGATGCCAGGACACGATGCCGACCCTCTTGGAGTGACCCTCTAACACAACCACAGGCTCTGAGAGGGGGGTCTCCAGCCCGTTCTCAGGGATCTGCCAAACCTGAACCAGAGAAAAAAAATAGCTACATTTCAGAAACAAAAAAACTTGGAGCTACAAGGAGAAAATCTGCCTACTAAAATCCTTTGACAGTACAGACGGAGAGATTAGAGCTGTGTGTTGATGCTGATGAAACAACTAGAGAAAGTGTTACTGTCAGGGAAACAATTAGCAATAAAGTTATAAAAGAGACCCTCACTCACTCTTCGCTAAAAGACACTTGGTCAAAAATATCTAAAGAAGTTGGACTGAAAATATACTGAATTCAACAAATATTTAACATTATAACCTTCACAGAGGTACTAGATTACATCCTAACAGAGGACATTTTAATTAAATAACAGATTGCTCCTTTCATAAGTTCATGCTTCAGAAAATGTACGAAATATCAAATGTTATTCCATTTTCAATTACATTTTTTAACATGTAAACCAGGCTAAAGTGTCATTGCTTTCATAAGAACTCAGCTGCCTCTCTGTTCTCAAAAAAAACTTAAAGCTCATGTGATCCTTTCTAGAGATTAACTGTGTCCTCACCATGACCGTGCAGTCCTCCGACCCGCTGGCGATGACCAGGTCATTATGAGGACACCAGTCGATGTCCAACACCGGGCCCGTGTGACCACATACTGTAGGGTAGACCTTGTCTATGCGTCCAGTCTGTGAGACAGAAGACAACCTCTGTTATAGAGTGTGAGCTGCAGAGGAGCAGTAACATTATGAAAGTTAATGTCGGTCAGAGAGATATGAAAATGACTGCAGAGCAGAGCTAATTTAACTATATTATGTTCTGCAGAGGTTACAGTCAGCCCTCAGCAGAACTGAAAAGACACTTATTGAGTCTTCTTTAACATCACTTTGCAACTTTATCATGAGTCCCATGAGTGTGGGTAAAAAATGAGCAACACAGAGCTTTAATTTTCAAAATTTAAACTCAGACGTCATCTTACATTACTTATTGAACGTAAAGCAACAGTCAACCCTGTAAAACCAGCAAAAAGAGGGCCTTACACAGCATTTTTATATATCAAAGACTGAATTGTTTTTGCGAAGGTCATTCATGACAGGAAAAGAGAGGAGACAATAGGGAGGATGAGATGCACTGAATTCAAAAGATAACATGTTTCACTGTATGTTTTTGAGATACAGCCAGTAATAGATGAAGAGAACTGATTGGACGCTGCAATCATGTGAACTAAAATAAAATTTCAAACATAGTCTGTGTATCGATCATGTGCTCACACTGGTTTTGCTTTTTTTATGCTGCTTTTTTCTCTTTCGTTGGTCCTTTGGTAAGTGTGTTTTATAATGAGCAATTAAGTTACTTGAAAGATTATTATTGTAATGACTTTAATTAATTCTTTACTCTCAGACCTGTTATGGCTCGCTGTTATGACCTCATCCTTGTAATCATAGATGGACAAAGGCAGTTTCTACCTGGAGATCCAAAAGCCTTCGCCTCCGCCTCTCCAGAGGCAAGAAATTGTACAATAAGTACAAACCAGCCCAGCAGTGTATATCAGTGCCACAGCAGCACCCACCCCCTCTGTGAGTATCATGTGTTCAATGAGTCAACTGTAACAGGATACACACTGGATGCCTTTACTATCAGGCAGATTTAAACATTGATTATCTGTGGTTTTTACTATGGATATAAGCCTCAGGGAACAGCAGGTCAGGGTCACAGGGTGCGTCCTAAAGATGTGCTCATAGAAAACCAGCCTATAGCGCTGATACTCTCAATGCTACACTTTACACCCTATGACTCCATTTTCGGTGTTCGTTGTCAGTGTCACGCAATTAGTTATTCCTATCTGATGGCTAAAGCCTCTGTGTGTGGGATTTGAACATTTTTGACTTCACAGCAGAGTAAATTACCAACCGTTGATGATCTGAACTTAAGAGCATTGCTTTCATCACGCATCATGCTATTTAAATCATGCTAATCGGACTTGTGATGTAGGAACACCACAATGGAGGTGAGTTTTGGGAGCTTTAACATTCTCTTAATATTTAAAATTCTGCATCATTTAAATATTTCATGCAAACTTGAACCTAACAGCTCCTCCTTCAGTGGATGTTTTTGAAGGTGCAGCAGGACTCTGCTCACCTTTTGTAGGGGAAGGACAAGAAAGGCTCCTCCCCCGCTGGCGTCTATGATGATGGCAACAAATTTGGGGTTGACAGCACAGAAGGAGCTGTCCCATGTGACCCTGGACACGCGGATGTCATCGTAGCACTGGTCGTTCCTGACAGCCTGCCCAAAGACGTGGCGGAACTTGCTCTGTCGCACAACTCGCCGCAACATATCTGCAAAGAGGAACAAGTAGGAGTTAGTGTGAGCGTTTGGTCCAGAAATGTGCAGAGGCGCATGTGACCTTATCAGAGGTTATTCTGATAAAAAGCTAAAAATGAGCATCCTGAGGACACCTTGGGGGTTAGTTCAGTTTACTGTTGACAGTCCGATCTGACATTTCGTTTGTTTACTGTGACTGTGTTCCCTGTGCATGTCTACAGGCATCATCTGAGGTAAACTGTCTATGATCGACATTTTTTCTCCAGCTACATTTGCCTCCTTATCTCAGTGTAATTTTTCAGACTTTTTCAGACTGAGAAGTGGGCAGGAAGAATTAAAGCAGTGTGAAAAAATGTCAGTTTCAATTCCATGAGATATTAAATTTCACATTTTGAATGAACAAGTTATGAGAAAAATGAAAGATTTCTCATTTGAATGCATGTTATAAGTGAAGACATCAAACTTGTGGCACATTTTTGCTTTGTTGCATGTCTGACAGGGGGCCAATAATATGCATATAACGAAGGTGTGCAAGATCTTTATGTTATAGTGTGTAGGGTAGAAAAACAGTCCAGTTAGTAAACAGAAGCAATTTACCCTTTTTTGGGTAGATACTGTAGATTTAATGACATCCACCAAAAGGTAAGAAAGGGAGTTTAAAAATGCTTCACCTCTTAAAGTGCAATTAAAAACCATAAAAAGCCATGCATGCTTTATTTTTTAACATTTACAGTGTATAAGTGTTCTTCAAACTTGCATTTGAGTGGTCTTTGACATTTAAGCTACCTGATGATTCAAATACAAATCTGCAGCTACACAGTTTCTACTATCCGGCAATGTTAAAAAAAGGCAACTTTTCTGTTTTCACCTTGCAAACTACATCCTTACTTCCCTTTCTACAGGATATCTACCATTCTGAGATTAGTCCAATGTCTTGTGTAAATAACAGAAAATAGAAATTTAAGTAGTGAGGAGACATAATTGGCATACATTTTTCTGAACTACCAATGATGAGATGCAGCAATGAAGTATGCATTAATTAAAATCTGCAGTAAAGTTTTACTTTTTAGCACATCATCTCCTGTCAGTGAACCACAGACAGCTTGCTTCTGCTACCTGGCTCTGGAAATGATCTCAATTGTTTATCGAGATTTAATGATCACATTGTAGCTCAGCGTGCCCTCGAGCATGTTCACCTGCTCCTGTTTCTTCTTGGAAACTCGTTTCTGCTCACAACCTCGAGATAAGTCTTTTATAGATGATTGTCTTAGCAGTAAATTTTACTGCTGGCATTCTGACAGCTTTGGAAAGGGTTGGACCTGGGCTGCAGCCAAAACCTGAAAACACAAAGGGGACTCTCCCAAACACTTGACCTGTCTTAGCATTGTCTGTTGTAATTCCAAAAATAAATCTGGTCTTGATACCTGAGGGAGATTTTCCATCTTTTTAGTGACAAGCTTTGCTGTGTAATTATGTGGAAAATATGGTGTTTCAGGGTAGTAATTAAGCTGCCAGTCTGAGCCATTATAGACTGCAGATTTTTTTCTCCAGTTATCCCCAGGTATGTCATCACACGAAACCACCTGCTTCTTCACATTCAGCCACAGATGACTGAAAAGTGAGAAGGTTGATTCTGGTCTTTTGACCTAATAAAGAAACATATTCCTGAGTTTTTGCAAAACTGAAC
>JAPZDZ010000011.1:11799186-11812028 GCA_029783805.1 Acanthurus tennentii
AAAAAAAAAGAAATTAAACATAATACTTTACACAACGTAACAGTCAAATCTAATCTATCCATACAGTCAAATCTCAAGATCTCTCTTTGCATTTACAAAAGGATGTTTTTTGTGCAAAAAAATCAAAGTTTATAACATCACAGGATGGCATCTTCCTTTCACACGATACACACACAGTATACCAGCACTGTATCTTTCATTATCATCTGAGCCCGATGAGCGAAATGCAGTTTCAAGGTGCATAATTAAACATGACCCTTTTTATGAATCAATACTCTTTCTGGATTCAGTTGATCCACAGCACGATATCCCACAGAGCCGTAAAACAGTGGTCATGTTGCTGCAGGGATGAATAATGCCTAGACAGCACAGGGCCACAGTTTACGGCTGATCAGAACAGTGTGTTCTTTCAGCCAATATTACTGCTCCATTCAAGAGGCAGCTACTCTCAATCCAAATATGTTACTGAGAAAATGAGCTGCTTCAGCTTAGTTGATGCTGTGCTTTTTCAACATGCTACTCAGCACCACATTATTGAGCACCATGATGCTGGCCACTCACTGTTAGGCCTTGTTAAATTAAAAGGTTAATGCTATGAAATTATTGGCCAAAAGTCTAAACTGAGGAGGATTTTGGATGGCTTCATTGACTAAAATAAGAACGTTCATGTTAGTCTGCAGGAGTCCTATTATGTCTGTTATTTCTGTCTGGACAACGGGACTAGATGGGTGACACCAAATATGCAATCACTATCTCTTTAACTGAGCATAAACTTGTCAGCATGTTGCATATTTAATGGTTAATGCTGAATGTACAAGCTGATCTTCTTCTTCAAGGGAGGTGGACACACATCTGCACAATGCTAACGTTAAACAATAGTTGCTGGCTAACGCTCGTTAGCATATGTTACCACAAAGACCGCCGTGCCCAGTTCAACCCCATTAAAACAAGAAGCGCTAGCTACAAACTAAAATATCCAGACTATAATTAGACTCAGCTGTGGTTTTAGCCTAGCTTGCCAGAAAATTCAGAGTGGCTGTTGGAAAAGGTTAGCTAGCTAGATACGTTAGCAGCGCTTGCTAACGCAACGTTGCCGTTACTGAGACAACGCGGTGGCTGGAGTATGAAGATTTAACGTTATATTTTGTTGAGTATCGCCCAGATGTGAGTATAGCCTACAAATGTCGCACAGAATGCGGTCAAATGAAACGTTTAAATATGCACTAACATAGGGTGACACAAGTGAAATCAAATATAACGTCAAAGGTTACGACGTTAACAGGAGACCGTGTTCCGCCGCACTGCCCGGCAGCAGCCCGGCAGCTGTGCCGGGGCTGGTCCCGTCTCAACAGCCGCTGACACACAAAAACGTTGCACCGCAAAGAAGGAGGAGGCAACGCGAGGGGAGTGTTTTTTCACAGTTTCTTTAAAATGCCACACAAGCAGCTATGTGACTAATGTATTAAGTCCACACATAGCTGTCTAATCAGAGTATAACGTGTATTTTTTTCAATTTCTGTTCCGCTAGCCAGCCAGAGTGTTTTGCATCTGAACTGTCCAACCGCTTGCGCTTTAGCCTAGCTGCTAACTGTTAGCTGCGGTGGACCTCCGCCAGCTGACGCAAGTGCAGATATTTCCACCCAAGCTTTTAGGCTGCTCCCATTCTCAAACCCATCCAGCGAGCTAAATGGATGCTGCACAGCCCCGACCGAAAGATCACATGCAAAATGCACAATGCAAAGAGACTTTTCAGGCTTCCTTACCTCCTAAATCTATGCAAGATTTTCGTACGCACGGAGGTAATCAATCACAACACATGAATCTGGTAGTTTAGGCGCGCCCTTATCCTGCAGGACGTTGCTCTAGTATCCCTTGTCTCCACAAAAAAAGCTCTGCCGCTATGCTCTTATTCCCACTCCTGATTGCAAATATGTGGCCGGGAGGCAATGTTTTAAATCTAGTGATATTTCAGGATGCCAGTTGGCAAATAGAGCATCTCCTGTCCGCTTCTCACCTGCGGAAGACTAGCAATCGTCTACTCTCATCATTATTAAATTCAATAGGATACGTTGACGACCGGCTACGGCACATGCGCAAAGGAAAAGTCAGATTTAATTTCCCAAGGCTGTGAATGGGGAAGGGGGCTGCACAAAAAAACGGGGTGTTTCGCTACACCCTCCTCGTGTCTTTTGAAGTAGACCAACTGGATAAATTATTTTTGCTCAGCTGTGCAAAAATGTGGATTTTTATTGCCAACAGCATCTTACCATGGTCCCCTCCCCCATCTCATCTCATCCCAACCCAACCCACCCCAGCCTGTCCTACCCAAACACAATGCTCCCCCCTCCCTCATGTGATGCACCCATACATCATCATTGTTTAGAGGAATCAACTCTGTTTTTCCATTTTTTTCCCTTTTCAATAGCCTAATCATGTTTTTACAGATCACATTCTTACTCCTTAAGGTTGATTAAATCTAACATCTGGAGTTTTTTCTACAATTTTACTTATTTAAAGGTGCCTAAGATGAAGAGATGCAAAAAGTCTTCCGTTTTTGGTACTAGTTTGACGCTAACTAATGATCTTATTATTTAGATATTCAAACTGCAAAGATTAAAATGAGATTTGATCATCATCATTATTGTCTGTGGACTCTGAAAATGCCTGTGATAACTATTGTAAAACAAGCATCAAAGTTAAACAATCCCAAAGCAAGACATGCTATCTAAGGTAGCTTTTCCAGGACTTTCAGCTGTATCAACTGGTCTTCATCCAGGATAAGAACCTACTTTAATAAATACTTTATAAGACAACATAAATGAGGAGTCCCAAAAGTGCAACAGATAAACTCTACAGCTATTAAGCTTGCATATTAACAAACCAATGTCCACAACAACTGACAAGTGAGATGACTGTGTGATACAGCTGTGAATGCTCCAGAATGCTAAAACATGGAGCTTGAGTTAAGCTAACTTTTTATTAAACTACCATGAAACAGCATGTGTTAATGTCAGCTTTTTTAATGTTGGAATTTTTTTATATATATTGTGGAGGGATATATTGACCTTGTGAGCAAGTCTGCTTTTAGATTATATAAAATAAATTAGTAATGACTTACAAGGTAATTAGTAAGTAAACTAATGCAAAGTCATAATTTTTCTTCAAAGCATAAGTGTAATTGTCTTACAATGCTGTTGCTTTGAATTATAGTGTACCAATTTTTTAGGAGGACATCAATGCAACATTTGTTTTTGACAAATATTAAATTAATTAATAAGAAATGTCAAAGAAAAAAATATTTATTTGCTCATTTCTTTGTCTGCTTATCTCTTAAAGGTCAAGAGGTTTACATCTTATCCAGTATGAACTGGCAGAGGGTGAGAAAACACTGTAGACTGTCTCCATGACAGCCACAGGGATTATTGAGGCAGGAAAACACACTTACATTGAGAGTAAAATTTGAACCCCTAGTTCACCCTGAGCTGCATGAGTTTGGAAAAATCTGAGGTTCATACAAGGTTATCATCAAAGCTGCAAACAGACAAGAATGCAGGTTCAAACTCAGCAACGTCACTGGTGAGCAGATGAGCCTGGTCGACTGTTTGAGTAAATAACAGGAAGATGGATTTCTTTGTTTGTCTGCAACAATCATGTAAATGCTCCTGAATCAAAGTTTAGCCATGTGAAAAATGGTTTGGGAACATCTTGATTTGTCTTATATTAAATTACTCTCCCACAAACAGGAAAAAGCAGACTCTTGATCAAATTAAGTTAAATGTTAAGTGTTGTGTATAACTTAATAAGTTTCTTGGCGTTATATACTGGTAGAGCAAGAATGCATCAGCTGCTCTCAGTAAAATACTAAACGGTGTTAGCAAACACTTGCTTGTATAAACATCTAGCAGATGTGAGACACAATTGGCATTGATTTAGCAATGTGTTCAGGTCATCTGGTGATTCTAAGTCCAATATTCACTCTTGTTCCAGCTCTGTTTTGCTCTCCATGAACTCAGCAAAACCAAAGTGAGGAGCTTAAAGGTTTCAGTAAAGTTGTACCATGACTGTTTTTAAATTGAAGTGGAGAGTTTTTTCACATGACAGTCTGTGATTTGCATTCAGCTTTTTGTGCTTGTATGCTTTGATAAACCATTGGGTCATACAGAAAATATACATAACTTATATGTCAAACGTTGGTGAAGTCCTTACCTTTCTTTGGAGAATGTTGAACTTCCTGTGGTCTCTCTTTGGACTTCTTTGGGACATCAAAGGCATTCTTCATCTCGGATACTTTGATGCTCTGGCTCTGCTCTGCCACTCGAACCTGAGCTTTGGCGCCTTCAGGTTTGCTTCGGGTCTGATGCCTCTGCATTTGATTTTTCTCTCTGATAATTTCCGCCACAGGCTTGTAAGAATCCACCTCACCGCCACTTCCTGCACCCCTCTCAATACTGTAATCAGTCACGTCTTTACGGTTATTATGGTTACCATAGTTTTCGTTGCTGACCTGTGCACTGACTCTTTCAGATGGAGGCTCAGGGTAGATTTCTCTTTTCCCTGAACAAGAAAGTTTTTGTCTTTGTATTTCAATGTCTTGTGTGACCTCAGGTATGTGCAGCGCCTCTGTGGACGCAAAAGGATTTTGGGGCTTTTTTGCAACAGGAGGAGGAGGTGAACTTTTAAATCTGGATCTTCTCTCCAGGAATACTCTTCTCTGCAACATGTCTAAGTTGTGCGGCTCTTCCTCTGGAGACAGTTTAGCCATGCGCTCACAGTAGTCGAAATCAATCATATCTCCGTACCGATCATCCATGCGCCCGAGCGAAAGATGTTCCCAGGGACTGAGGTCAACGGACAGCGGCCGTCTGTTTGTTGGCACAGTGTAAGTGCCCTTGTCATCCCACAGCAAGCACATGTCCTGATGAGTTTGAGTGTTGCGTGGAGGACTTTTGTTAAAATGAAAAGTGTGCCTCCTCTTGACCTTCTCCTCAGAACGCAGATGATCTTTGCCTCTTTTTTGAACATCAGTAGACATTAATTGTGCAGTTTTGAGCTTTATAAACGGGTTTTTAGGTTTCTTGGGGACAGGTGGAGGTGGACCTTTAACTTTGGGCTTTTCTTTTGGCACAGACTCTTCTTTCGAATCACATGAGGCAGCCGTGGTGTCTGGCCCCTTCTGTAAATCTGCACTTGTACCAAGTTGTGTTTCCATGTCCATTGATGTGTCTCTGGGTAACTGATGAGTTATGGGCGGAGGGGTGACGACAGCAGAGAAACACACAAACCCACTCTCTCTCTTTAAGCTTGCAGTCTGTATTATTCCATCACCACCTTCGTCTCCTAGCTGAGGAAGACATGGGATCAAATTGCATTGTTCCAAAGAAAATGTGGGATTGTCTTGCAGTTGTATCTCAGAACTGAGGGGATTTGGGGGTTGAGAGTCAGTTGCTCTGCAGGACTCTTGGCTGTCCTCTTTCTTGGTACACGAACTCAGAGTACCTGCTTTAGCTCTTTTAGAGACGGCACCAGCAAACTTGCTCTGATGGACCTGATCTGCTCCGAGTTGTGTTTTTTCTGAACTAAATTGTGAATTGTGACTTTCTTTATCTTGAATTTGTGATTCCTTTAAAGAAGGAGCTACCTTTTCCAAGCACAGTTCCCGATTTGACTTCACCTCTCTTTTCCCACCCGGCTCCTCTTGAAAATCTAACTGGACTGTTTCATGAAGCACATCTTCAGCTGAGTCTCTCTTGTTTCGTGCTGACAGGCGATCCTTATTAATATTGGTTGAAACTTGTCCCTTGCTGTGTTCATTCACGCTTTGCCTCCTCTCTGCTTTTTCTCTCCCAGTTGTCTCAGTGTGGGCAGCTCCAACATGACTGACTTCTTTTAGCTGACACCTGCTGCCTGTCACTTCAGCCAAATGCTGACCCATTTCCCTCTCAAAAGAAGCAGCGGGTGGACTCTTTGCTTGTGTTTCTGCACTGTCAGTCCGGACCAAAACTGTGTCAGATTTTCTTCTGCTTGTCTGTTCAATATCCTTTTCTTGAGAGGAATTTCTGTAAGGTTGTGGAAGGTTAGCAGAGACATCTTCTTCCGCTCCTCTTTTAATAGATGATTGAAGTTGATCTGTTTTTATGTTCTTGCCAAAAGTAATGTTATTATCCCTATCAGATGACATCCAAGGCTCATCCTCGAGCACCACAAAGTCTTCCTCATTGGTGAGATCACTTGTTGCTTTTAGACTCCCAGTTGGAGCATCAGGATCAAACTTGCGTTGATTGAGCTCTGATTTCTTCCCATTATCCTGCTCTTCCATAGCTGTAGTCCCAGTTAAGGCCACAGCCTTACTCTCGGATCCTCGCTTTCTTTTTGAAGTTTGTCTCGTCTCCTTCAGGCTCAGGACAGTTTTTGACTTCTCTGCAGTTCGAATGACACTCTGGCTCTTCTTGTCTCCACCCACCCACTCTCCCCTGTTGTTCAGAGGGTGCTCTTGCTGACCTAGAGGCTTGATTGGCTGCCCAGTTTGGGGGTCTGTACGTGCAGGAGTGACCGTGATCTCCCCTGCATGCCCTGTGCCTGGGCCGCTGACACTGATCCCGCTAATCCGACCAGTACTGTGTGGGTTCGCAAAGCTGCCGTCATCTTGATCTCTGCTCTCATCTTGTTCTGTCGTCTCTGGCTGTTCTGACTGTCCAGTTTGCTCAGACCAGTCTGAACTAACAAGTGACTCTTCATCCTTTTCTGACACCTTCTCCAGCTTCTGACCCATGGCTGCTGTTCTGTTTTAGCATCAGGAGAAACAGAGACAAATGTCAAGACGCAGCTGTGGATTTATATGTAAGTCACAGTGGCGTAACAAGTGGCTTGCCTCCACATCCCAATGAAATCACACATCAGGCATTGATGTCTATTTTTAACCACCTTGAATCTTTCTCTATTTTTGTATATTCTCCTATACTGCTCCCGTGTGCCCTCCAAGGCCTTTCTATCTATCTATCTCTCCCTATTCTGTCGGAAAGGAATGCAGTGGTGGCTATAATTAAAGCTGGTCTGACTGCTGCCAGTGAGTCAGGAGACCAAAAAGGAAACAAGACAAGTGAGATAAGAGGTCACCACAAGGTGCCAAGGTCAAATAGCACACTCTAAGAAAATGTGATCTAATAACTGCTGCCAAATACATAATTTCTGAATTATTTTCAATCATTTTGATGCTCCCGGAAGCCAAATAAATACCTGTGAATCTTGAACTACATTAAAGGCCTGTTTCTGTATTATTTGTCAGTCCAGCAGCTAATTCAGTAAACGTATCTGTTCTGAGCCAGCGCAGTGTGAGACATCACGCACTGTCAATTACTGGTTTGGAGACAAAGCATGTCTGTGCCGTGTGTGAATCCCTTCGAGCTTTGCTGAGTGTTTATGGCTGTTTTGGTTACGGGGTCTGTAGAAAGGTCACCTGGAATACATGATTCAAGTCAGAAGTGCTTTGACTTCTGAACTCAGTTGTTTGTCCGGGGCTTAAAAGCACAGCGGTTAACCACCGACATGATAGATGATAGAGAGGAGATTATTACAAAGGGAAAACAGCTCAACAGACTTTAAAGTGGCATGTGGAAATTTGTGTATTTTTAACTCACAAACCAACCAAAACAAAGAGAAAGAAACAGTCTAAACGTGCAATGTTGATAAGCGGGCTATGCACTTAATATCGAGGAATCAGACAAAACATTAAGATGATTTTCTTTGATTTTGTCTGCTGAAAGGTAAGGAAAGAGAGGTGACTGTACCTCTTCATCCTGCTCTTGCAATCATGCGCTCTGCTGCTATAAGCTATTTCAAGCCTGAGAGGCGTTGAGTGACACTTCATTCTTTTTCAAGCCTGCCTATTTAACCAACATGCTTGTCCCTGGAATGTAAATGAAACTATTCTACTTAAAGTTTGGCTCCAGTTTGTCTATAAATGCTGGGCCCCTTTATTAGTGATTTCCAACTCAATATACTTGGTGTGTGTAAGTCAGATGAGAAGTGGAAAATATTTGGAGTAGCTCAATTAATTATAAAAAAAGAGACATTAAAATTTAAACAACGAAAATACACATAAAGCCAACTGCAACCAGAGCATCTTTGCTGTAACATCTGAACCCCTTATAACCCTGACCCTAACCAAGGAGTGGAGAGTAACAGATGGTTCGCTAAAAGTAAGTGATAAACAGTTAAAATAGCTAGCTAAAAAGTAATAGATTACATAAATGGCATCAGTGAATTGGTTGGCTGACGGAGTTTATCTGAGAGGGCTGTAAGTTCTAATAAAAAAGGTTGAGAACAACTGCTTTACGCTATTCATTCCCTGTAGATAAAGAGCAGACACGCTTTCCCCATATGCTAAGAAATCTTAAATTAGTCTAGAGCTCAGTTTTGATATGCTGAGAGCCTTTTTGAATCTTTTACTTTGCTGGGGTTACCAGCACCTGTCTGAATTATGTGCAGCTGTCTTCTTTTCACATAAGTTGTGTTTGGTTTGTGACACATAACTCCATCCTTCACCTGCTTGCTTTATTCGTACTAGAGAGCAGCTCTTGTTTTCTAGTATGATGTAGCTCACAACAATCTGACGAATTGACAGATGCATGCGCTTGCAGCTTTAGTGTGTCTGAAGTGTTATTTTGGGATGGACGTGCTATGATGGCAACAGTGAGAGGCATCTGTGACATTGGCTCGTAAAACTCCCTCCCTCATATCGCTGTCTTTTTCCATTTCCTGTTCTTGTGTCTCTCATGCTTCCAATACTGAGCAAACAAATTATAAGAGACTTGTGACTTTGATATGCACTATTAACCCGAATGCTCAGTTTTGTTTTTTTTTAAATATCAGACCTCTGTTTCTTTCCTCGAGAGCGTGGCATGCCTGAGATGCAGTAAGCTCAAATTTAAACAGTTGGCAGGATGACAGAACGATGCTCAGACACTTTATCTTGTTTGACAGTAAAATTTTCATTGCATTTTGCAAGGCAGGACTTAGGGTACAGTATCACAGTATGCAAAACAGGTATGGCACTTTTGGACACATTAAATAAAGATTAATCTGTCATAAAAGTAGAAAATGCAAACTTTTCAGCTGAGTTTTCAGAGTAAAGTTCTCCGCCTGGCTTGTAGCATTTACCAGAACAATCAACACTTAATCTTATTGACATTTGTCCCTGAAACAACTTAACCACCTGCACTTTTGGAGCTTATCTAATTAACTACATATATATTCTGACATAAAATCATAACATATAGAAAGATACTCACTGAGGCCGATGCTCTGTCTATCCGTCTTCCTGTTAGATTTTCTTCTTTCTGGGAGATCTTCTCTTTCGGCTGTCACCTGCCCTCATGATGTCACACTGACTTCATTTGACTAATTTGATAAGAGTGCTCTCAGTCATGTCCATTTAACTAAAAGAGCAAGTGATGGCCAGAGGCAGGCAGAGGCTATTCATACAATTATCATAAGTTAAAGAGAGAAAGTAGAGTTTTCTGACTGGGTAAAGTTTTAAGTTTCAACATTATATTGAAATACAGATTGTCTGTTTTACCAGCACATGTAAATACAGTAAAAGTATTGCAGTTATTACAAGTTATTACGTCTTAACTGTCCATTTTTGATGCAAGCGCAACAACCAGCTTAACAGAATCAACAGATTTTGCAGAGGAAATGGTTTATTTCCATCAAAAACATTAGACTGGACATCATTTTAACAAAATGTAAAAAAAAGTGCATTACACATAAACATTGGCAATGTACAGTACAGTACACAAAAGGTAACAAAAAACAATTAATGTAACAAAATCTTACTCCCAGGTAGGTTTTTGATGCTCTACGTTTTTTCACTCAACCTCACATGCTTTGGGGTAGACTTGTGCTCTATAAATACACTCTATGAATGCCTGGATCCCCTTTAACTTACAATATTTCTCATGATCCTTCTTCTTAAAGTCCACAATGTCAGGCTCTTAAGTAGGATTGTCAGTTTGATGCCTGCTGCCTGGGAATAATGCAATAAAAAAAATTCAATCATTGCAATCTTTTTTTTAACAGAGCCTTAGAACATATGCCTAAATTAGAGATAGCCCAAAAGTCATTTTTTGCTGTGGTACAAACACGAGAACTTAATTATGAGTACTCAATACACAGTAGCATTATCAGTGCTTTTCTTAATTCGCCACATCTGCAAGCTAATGTACTCCATAGCAAATTGTAGAGAAAATATATATACAGACTGGTAGATTTCAAAGGTTTAAATTAATCCTATATAATGTTTTAATGTAAATGATAGTTCTCATTCCAGCAAGTAAGGTTCTTCAGCCAGCTATTGAACCAGTACAGTGTACCACAAGTTTCAACAATATCAAACAAATACAATATTATTATAGGCTATTAATTAATGGAAGTCCATCATGTATGTGAGTACTGGGGCGGAGGAGGCTTCTGTGTGTGAGCTTGTTTGTGTTTGCATACATTATATCATGTGCCGACCTACACATTGCAAGGAGCTTGGTTATTATTGGGAGTGAAGGGAGGTAATGTACAAAAGGCCAGACCATCATCACGCAAACAAAAAACGTTTGTTAACGCCTGCAATGCTTAATGATAGAGCTAAGGCCAAGGTTAAGGCACTTAAATACAAAAACAAATGCAAAACATGAAGCAAACAACCAAACGCAGTGCTGTGGTCTGGGAATGCAAATAGGATTAAATGCATAACGTCACACACTGATCAGGCCCACCTCTCAAGATTGTTAACATACAGAGGACAACTGGCTGAGATTCATACTAGTAATATGTTAAAGGAACAGTTCAACATTTTGAGAAATTATTATTAGCTTAATAGCTTTCATGCTAAGAGATGACAAGATTGACACCACTTTTTGTTTCTGTCTGCAAATAAGAAGCTGTTTAGCTTAGCAAGGACATTTAGCTTGTCTAAAAGTAAAAAAAATCCAACTTATAGCACCTCTAATACTTTAATTATCTTAAAAATTACTTGCTGACATTTTGGGGTCTTTAACAACCAAATGCATTGAACTAATGAGATAAAAAGTATTATATGAGGAGCTTTAAAGGTGCTGGTAGGTGGTTTTCTTTCCTTCAGAGAGCGTCCTGACCAGCTGTTTCCAGTCTGTTAAGCTAAGCTAACCACTTCCTGTGATCTTCTTTCTCATAACAAAGCAAAAAAAACTTTTCCCAAAAGGTTAAATCTGGTTCCTTAATTTGTCTGTTATGGCTTTTGGCAAGCTTGACAATTTGTAGTATTTCATAATTCTTATGGTAATTTTAAGTTTTATCAGTTGGAATAAACTCAGTTTCTAATATATTATGTTTGAGATGCTCTAAACATCTACGTTTTTAAGTGCCTTAATGTTACATCATGCTCAAATTGCCATGTGAGAGGAAAAACAGGTTAACAGCAAAACCAAATTATTTAAATCTAACTAGTGGAGCAAACCTGCAGCTCTCTGGTGTCCAGTTAAGGGAGAAAAAGGGACAGAGAAAGCACTGTTTAAAATATTTAACAGATCTAACTAAGGAAAAGCAAAATTTACAAAAAATACACCATTACCCCATGCTTAAAGAGGCTTAAATAATTTGCATTCATCCTTTGCACACTTTTCATTTCTTCTGAAACACTCAGATCTTTACACACAGTATTAACACTTGCATGTTCTTTTCCTGCAAACAAACAGGCTTCATTCAGTACCATTCTAGCACACCCAGCGTGCCAAAAACAGTAAGAACACAACTTCAACCAAACAGAGGAACTTGCACAATAACACCCTGTGGCACAGCGACTTTGGATTGGTGGAAACTTTAGAGAAAAACAGTCCCAAGCTGACTAAACATAAAACAAAATGAAAAGTGTTCTTAAGAAATGAGGAAAAGACTGTTGGAAGGGGTTTAGGAGTCAAAAATGTGAGTGTTTGCAATTTTTCTTGATAGGATACTTATTCTATTTTTAAATAATGGAAATCTAGTTCTGTAAATTGAGAATATAATTTCTGATTTTTACTGTAAATAGAACTACTTTTTTGAAATTTGTATGTAATTTTAAAGTCAGAATAACAACATATTGAGTCTTTTCATCTCACAAAAACTGTAAACTAACAAAACCATTTACGGTAGCATCTGCCTGATGATTATAAGATCAAATAAACTACACTCGCAGGACAAAACTACTTCTTTGAATCATAATATAGATTTTTTTTCTCATATATTTTTTTTATATTTCTACTTCTGCTTTAGTGTTCTCAAATTAATTTGATTAAATGTGGCTTTAGATCTGAAATATGTCTGTGTGAATGGATACTAGAATTGTGCTCAAGTGCTAAATCTTTACAAGATTAGTGTGCCTTTGCAAAAGTTTATGTGTTGGGGGAAAGGTAGCCTATAGGTTTTCAGCATGTGACCAAAAAGTTAACTAAGTGAGCCACATTTGCCACATCAGCCTCTTAGATAAATGACTATACAGATGCAGGGAAAAAAAAATATTATTTAAAATATATTAAAGGAAACTGTGTTGAGCCTCTTTGCCACTTAAGGTCATGAAGGTCTTTAAATGGACCTGGCAACATGATATGGCTTTGGTTAGATTAGAAATCACATTTTCGGTGTGTCTTAACATTGTAATGAATGTAATGTCTTGTGTCATTCTTTCTGGAATAGAATGAGGTTTGATTCCATCAATTTATCATCCATCTGATGTACAATCGCGCCTTTTGTTGTCACTTTATTTAACAAAAATGATGCCAAAACTTGTTCTTTCAATGTTTAACAAACTCAGTGGAAATTAAAAGGCAACTTTGATG
>JAPZDZ010000011.1:11824243-11838778 GCA_029783805.1 Acanthurus tennentii
TGTTGCGGTTGGAACTTACATGCGACAGATCTCCCTTTGAGTCAAAGCAGCTTTCTCCACAAAGTGAGGCAGCACGGAGAACATGGCTTTATGAGAAGGTTTCACAACCAGATGCATCCTGCGAGTACTATCCTGCGAGAGCTATTTAAAGTCTTACCAAAAAAAAAAAAAAATCTCAAATTTAGTCTCCTCTCATCATCATCCTTTCATCCATCTTCTACACCTGCGTATTCCTGTCCACAGTCAGGGGACTTCAGCCCCTCCTAGCAGCATATTCTCCTCTGGTCCTGGTCTGACAGGTTCGTCCTCCTTCCCTCCTGCAGCTTTCTTTCCATCTCGGTCCTGAAGTCTCTCCTCTCAAGCTTCCCTGGCCACTCAGTGTCTGCTCCCTATCTCCCCTCCACAGAGGCAATCAGCTCTCCCTGGGCAACACTCTGCCACAATACCATCATTCATGCAAGCGCTGGGAGGCGGTGGAAATGTTACTTGGCGTCAATCTCGAGTCTGACATGCAGAATCCTAAATAAAGACTCCACGCTGATGAATTACTGAGTCACAGAAACATGTTTCTCATTTAGACACTCGAGACAAGGCATGACACAACTGTTTCAACTGTGAATAACCCACACACACACGCACACACTCAGACACACACACATTATAGTGAGCACAAAGACCGAGTCTGTGCCAAAGCTTTGCTGACACAAATCATGACTTTTTGTGACGTCGGCTTGATTAAAGAAAAGCTTTGTAACCAAGCAGGAACAACAGTTTATGTACTCTCAGTTACGTAACTGAGAAAAGGAAACATTTAAAAGGTTTTTCTCCCTGACAACAGTGAAAAAATATAGGCCATTAGAGAAAATAAACTACCTGACCGATACTGTATGGGAGAGAGAGAGCACTGAATCTTAAGGACTAAGAGATGAGAAATACAGCAAATATCCTGCCAAAACAGGTTTTAACAATCAAGAAAACATGCTTCTTTGACAGTCTGATTCACTGAATACAGTAAGCCATCTGAAGTGCCACTGTCTTTGCCAAATTTGCGTTCCTTGTACTGTTGTTCCAATTATAGATCCGTTACATCCGGCAGAACACAACCAAACCATATAAATTCAGCGGACTTAAAAACTGAAAATCTGATCTAGAAACTACGTAAAATTAAAAAGTACTGTATTCATGTTGTCATCCTTTTCAAGTCATCTGTAGTTCCTCCAGTTTTTTACATGCAATGAAATCTTGGTTACCATGGCGGTCTCTCCACATTTTATACAAAAGATTAAAGGCCAAATTAATACAGAAAGAAAGAAGAAATGCTCATATCTTAAAAAAAGATCTTTATCTGAACAGAAAAGAATAATCTGTGTTGTTCACATGATAAAATGCTACAATATTACTGAGAGCCGAAGGCAGACCAGAGCCAAGAGTCACACCAGATTTTGCTGCGTTCTGGAGCTGTTTACTAGCAAAGGTGAGCTCAGAGTTTTCAACTTTTGAGGGGACAATGAAGGGAAGTAACTGAGAGAACATGAGTCCTGTAAGTAGTGAGTTCAGTCAGAGGCTGAACCAAAAACAAACACACTGACACACACACCCTTGGTGCCATGAGCTTCTAATCTACAGTATCCTGGATTTTTGGGCTTAGTAAACACATATGATCCTTTGGTACAATTTAAGCAAGTAACAAAGTGACCATAACAGGCATTCAAAGCTTCATTTGAAAAGCTCAAATAAAGCTTTTCAAGTACAAAAACCAGTAAGTACAGCCTTTTAAACCAACTTAAATACAAGCCAAAACTAAAAAACTACAGCTTTAGACACTGCTCTCTGCTGGCATTTCCCTATATTGCTACTAGATGCAGGGTCAGAGAGCCTTCTGACCACAAAACACATTCCATTGTTTTTTAAAATGTGTCCCATCTGCATGTCATCACCATCTGTAAACATCTTTAAATACACAACTCTTTACAAACACAAATATCTTACCTCTGATTATTTTTCCGGTCATCATCACTCCCAAAATCCTGGAAGACAGAAACAAAGCAGAGAACATAAACACCTCACCAGTATTGCAGTTGTGTAACAGCACTGATGAGCCTTCGATGTCAAACGAATGTCATGGAAACTCTGCAAGGATTTTACAGTTTCCTTATTAATCTAATATTTGTAGCTGCAGACCAGCAGAACCAGACAGATGTTCTTGCTGAGACTGGATTAGTGAACAGGGACGACTGCCCTGTTGTTTGGGTCATCTGGAGGTCACCATTCAGTGTGAGCATGATAATTCATTATTGGGAAAAATAAATCTTTGTTATAAATTTGTGTATTATAAATTGACTTGATCCTGATATGTTTATGTTGAGTTAAATCTTTAAGGTGAGGGAAGAGACAGTTGTGCCAATGGATTTTAAAGGACCAAGTTTCTGGACTAAAGCGTGCTGGCACCAACTGCTGGTCCTCCCTTGTCAGTGCTATGATCTCATATGTTATGAAAGTCATACAAAAACAGACATTTAAATTCTTAGGACACCTAAGTTCAGTAAAAACACCTCCAAAACATCACACCCATCTCCTTTTCCTCGCCGCTGGCTGCAACACAGACGGTCATATTAGAAATCAAACTTATCATCAAAGGAGAAATGTAAGTGCATATTTTTTTAGCCAGCCTACTTATGAGCATGTAATCCACTTTCGTAAAACTAGAAAATGGAGCACTAACCCTGATGTTATGATTTCACTGGGACTTCTAATCTGGGGCTGCTCCATATTTGAATGTGCGACTTGTTTGCCGCTAAGATTTCACCTTGCAAATGGGATTTAATTAGTCTGTTTCACAGCCTAAAGCTTCACAAAATGTCAGTGTTACTTCTCATTGTCAGGAGATTAACCTCACTGCAGTTTTCCTAAGCTAGAAAGTAAGTCACATACTCTTATTTTCATTGTGAAATACTGGATAGTGGCTGATAAGATTCTGTGTGAGGTGTTGCATACAAATGCAGTTTGAATTCTGGAAAGGAGCCCAGTGACAACATCTTTCATGACTTAATTGTACGACTCAAAAGCATCATTTTTGTTTTAGATTTCTGCAGGTTAGTCAACACTTGAATCAACCTTTCTGGAGCACAAAATGGGCATAAAATCATATATTGATGTCATTCCCCTTTAAAGTCTCCTCCCCCTACACTGAGGCTGCATTACTGCAAAATAAAAACCCAATAACAAGGAGAGAGGACAACCTGAGTGCAACGCAGCAAATGTTTTTTTGCAGAAACAAAATGAGCACTTTGTTCTGACAGCTAAACCCAGCAGCCCCCCCCCCTCCCCTGCAGGATTTTGTTTACAAATCCGCTGCCACAAACAACTCTTTGCTGGTAATAAAGCAACAATATTTCAAGTTAATAACACACACAGCTATTGTGAAAGTACTGTTAACCACTCCTGCAGAAATATTTAAGACTTTGTGATGATACAGGCTCCTGCAGACGCATTAACGGCGTTTCCTTATGCCGCGCACACAAAGACCGAGCCCCGGCTTTTCCACCTACCTCCCCCGCACTGCTGTTGGTCGTGCTGGCCGAGGATGCTGCACTGGGAGTGGGAGAGCGCTGCAGAGTCACCAGGGCCATGGTCGGTGGGCTGCAGCCTTAGAGGGCAGCAGAGGAGGAGAGGAGAAGGGAGGGGAGGAGGATGAGGATGAGGGAAGATGCGCCGCTGAGATTGTCTCTGTCACCGGGGAGAAAATGCCTAGTCAGACTATCATCCAGCAGCACCTGACTCCAGAGCCTCGGCGGTGCTCCCTTTCGGTCCTGCTCCGTGCGTCCTCTGCGGTTACCGGCGTCCTCATGAGCGGGAAATCGTAAGAGATGTCTTGCGTTTGTTAAGAGTCAGCAGCGAAGCTCGAGATTTCATCACCGGCGCGCAGACAGACAAACAAAACACGGTGCAGGTTGGAAGCGGGGCAGAAATGACATGCAGCTTTGCCGGATGCCTGTGATTGGCTGGCCTAGTTCGCGTGCGCGCTGTCATTGGGCCAATGTTGTCAAGGTGACTGGCCAGACTAGGAACTCCCAAATACAAACGCTGCTGAAATAGTATTCCGCTCGTGTTACGAAACGCAGCGATGTTGATGTAATGTTGAGTAAGGAGCCAACTAACCATTTTTAAAACCATTTTATCTGCTTTTCTAATTGATAAATTCATAGGATAATTTGGCTTAACACCAGAAAACACCTAGAGATAATTGATCTTTTGGAGTAATGGTAATGTTACTAAAGATTTTCTCAAATACAGCTAATTTATCACAATTTGAAGACAAGTAGCCTTATACAGTCATTCAATTATTTATTTACATTTTAGAAGAATCAAAGCCCACTTATCGATTATTTGATCAATAATTAAATAGCTAACTAAGATATGCTGACAAAATTAAATGAAGCCTGAGGCAGACTGAAACCTTTAATTAGCAAAAGGCACACAGATACAAAAATAAATACAACAAATCATTTTTATTAAAATTCTATAAATATATGTCTCTGTTACTTTAGGTAAAAGAGTAAAATGTGTCGCTCAACAGAGCCTGCACTTTGGATGATCATTTATCTAAAATTTCCCTCTGTTGCTTCATGGCCTAAATGGAAGAGAGGGTAAACAAACAAGTTCAAGTGTGCATCCGCTCTCATTAGACATGGGAAGTGGGCCTACCCTCAATTATCACTTCCAGCCTATAATGAGATTGTCCTCTGTTGTTCTTCACCCATCAGCGCTTTGAGGATTTAACCCACAGTTTAACAAGCAATTGTGGCATCTGCAGCAACTTGGATATCCCTCCTTTTTTGTTTTTTCATTATAATTGTAGTTGCTCTTTCCTGGTCTTAGGAACCATTTGATTGGCTGGCTGTTGTGGACGTCCGTTCTCCAGCCTCCATGTAAAGACCAGACTCCTGCAGAACCCTACCCATCGTCTCTATTGGCAGGATCAAGGATGCAATGCCAGCCAGCAGAGAGCAGACACAGTACATCGACAGGGTCAAATTCACCGATTTTTTGAGCATCACCTAGAATGAAAACAAAAAAACTAAGGAACCAGGCACAGAAACATGCAGAATAATCTTACAAAGTCCAATATCAAACTTGTTCAGGAAATGACTTTGAATGTAATTCTATGAGAGGAACAACAGAAATGGCTACTTCTGCATACCTGTGCCACAAAAGGGGTAATCAGTGCACCCACTTTGGACATTGCACTGCATGTTCCCATTGCCAAGGCTCTGTTTTCTGTAGGGAACACCTTATAAGAGAGAGGAGAGAGCATTTTAACTTTACATGTTCTAAAAAACAACTGTGAAATTTATAGTGGTAAAATGGCATGTAGACCTACCTCTGGTGTGTAAACAAAGGCAACCTGAAATCCACTAGAGATAAAGGCTCTGGCAATAAAGATGGAGATAGTGAGAGCTATCCTGCATGAGCAGAGAGACAGACACAGAGAAAATAAGATCATCCTTGATGTTTTAGTACATACCAGTTGTGCAAATATGACAAAATAAGGTACAGAGACAAACTTGCCTTCCAATACATGCGTATAATGGTAGAATGAACAAACTAAACATGAAAAAACTCAGCGCCATGCTTATCTTCCTGCCAATACGGTCAATTGCCAGAAGGACTATCAAAAGACCTGAAACAAAAATGAAAAAGCAAACAAATATATGCTGCAGTTAAAAAATTGTTAAGACATAGTGATTGTAAATCTTTAAACAACACACTTCTGTATCTACTGCAGGCTTTGGTGGTGACAAAAGTGATTTTATATCAATAAAGATAAAAGAATTTCAACTTGATTTTTAAGAAAGCTTTTTTTGGAATTTATTTAAAACAGCACTATGTATTTTACATTCTCCCTCATCAGCTTACATGGTCTTTACAAATATGCTAGCAACATTTTGCGAACAAGTTGGGACAGGGGCAGCAAATTACTGAGAAAGTTGTGGAAAGGCTTTTGTATGGAATGTAAGTGAATACAAATTTGAAATGTAAAGATAGCTTTATGTACTCCAAAGTCCTTTTTTAGATCAGAGCTAAATTAAATATTCCTCAGTGAGGAATTTTCTCTCTATATAACCCTCCATACTTATATTTTCTCTCCATACAACTTTTAGTTTAAAAAAATGATCATTTCTTGAATTTTGACAGAAATTTTATCCATGTTGTCTCTGATTTTTTTGTGTTTTGTTGTTGATAGACATATAAAGAAATACAGATTGACTCCCTGTGTAAGTGGACCTAACCCTAACCCTTAACGCTGCTGTCAACAGCATCCTGAATATCTTTACCTCACAGCTTTTCACCTGTCACAGCCCTGAGAGAACACTCACGGGCATCTTACCTGGGAATTCAGCCAAGGTCGTCCATAATAGGTCTTTGTAATCAGCTGCTGTTAAATATTTGCATTCTAGATTGCAGTTTGGTTCAATCTTTGCTCCTTGCGTAGCTATAAGGAAGACAGACTTGTTTCAGTATTTTTTCAAATATAAGATATGACAATATGACAAATGTTGAACCACATGGAGCAGCTGTCACTTACCTCCACATGAATCTCCAGACTGGAACATCTCAGTTGTCAACAGGACTATCCCATAATAAGAAAAGGCATTTGCAAACCTTTGGATGAAATAACAATACAGTGTTCAGCAGGCTAAGTGGTTAACGAGTAGTTGAAAAGCATGGAATACATGTCTTCACTGCCCTACCAATGGACCAGCTTTAGGCCCCTGCTGCTCCTGAACTCTGTGTGTTGAGTTTGTACACATGCCTTCTGTTTGCCACCATGCAAAGTGCACAAAGCAGACTGTTATATAACAAAGATCTTAAAACCATATTTTGACTAAGGCTATTATCCTTTCAGTTCATACTACACATCCTATCAGACATTTGCACTTTTGACATTTGACCACAAGCCAACTGACACACAGTTGACATGAGTTTTTCCAAACTTGTCCACTTAGTCTGCATAGTAAATTCAGCCTTGACTAAATGTATTTTGATCAAAATACCTGATCAAGGAAATTTTATAAGAGGACAAAGTAGAAAATGTTTTACTCAGCTAACCATATAAACCACAGAAGAAGAGTAGTCCTCCAGTACTGAGGAACAAAGAGATCTTTGATCTGTCCACGGTCATTCTGTGAAATGTAAACAACAAAATAGAAGGCATGTTGAGTAATATAAAAAATTAAGCATTGAATTGGACACATCTTTTTTTTTTGCTAACCTCACCTGTTTAAAGGCGATCAGCTTCCCTTTAGGTACGCTTTTGCCGTTGTCTTTGGCGACGCGTGCTAAAGTTGCCATGGCCCTCTTTGTGTTTCCGGTCAGGATGTCAAAGCGAGGACTCTCAGGCAGCCACTGTGTGAAACAAAAAGTTCGTTTGAAAGTTTGACCTTACCTTGTTTTTTTGCAGAGCTCTCTATTCATTGCTAATCTACTTACAAAGCAGAGGCAAACAAATATTCCCACTGGTATCGTGGACAGGCCAAGCAGCCACCTCCAGCCAAGAGTAGGCATTATCCACAATGCCAACAGGACCTCGAACACAGTACCAGTTGACCAGAATGCCTGATTGACACAAACACATCTATCAGGAAGGAATCAATAAGGTCTCTAATTAATCAGAAGAATTATTCAATACTGGAATACAATTAAAGTCATGTATTGATAATGAAAGCACTGCAGTACCGCCATAAGCATGATGCAGGTGCCTCTTGACTTCACTGGGAGGAATTCTGAGTACAGCGTCACTCTGAAAAAAGGCTGATTATTTTTGCATATAATGGCTAAGATGTCACAACCTGTTCAGTGCAGGTTTATTTTGTCACATAAAGAGAAAGCAGTCAACTTACGACTGAGGGGCTCCTCCGATGCCTAAGCCTACGAAGCCCCTCAGGAATATGAGCCAGCCGTACACTGGAGCTAAGGCACTCAGCAGGCCATAGTACAGAGTCCAGCACATACAAATCATCAGGCCCTGTTAAACACAGATAACAAACAAGTCAAGTGTCAAATAATGTACAAAAATCACTAAATCTTACATAAAAAAAGGATAATGTAACTTACTGTTTTTCTGCCATACTTGTCCGACACATTCCCCCATGCAGGTGAACTGATACTCGTCCCAACAAACACCACCTGAGCCACAAAAAGAGACATTTTTACACATTTCTAAATCAACAAGCTGTGGAATAAAACTTTTCTGACAGAACCTTACCGATGTTATAAGGGCCACTTGGTAGCTGGGCAGGCTCCACTCACAGTGCAGCTGGGGGCCCACGATACTGAGGATCATCATCTCCATGGCATCTGCTACCTGCTCGCAGAAAAGCAGAGCGCTACATGAGAGATGGACAGTACCTCCAAATCACAGTGAGGACATTTCTGCTTGTTTTAGGATCCTTACCCAGGACAGTCCAGTGAGGAGACTTATTTTCCACTGGAACTTTCCAAACCCGATGACCTCTAAAGCATCGTCTACTGTAAAGGTTTCTGAGAAAGGGACAAGACAGTCACTGGAAATTCATTGTTCTCCGCAAAGAAATGTATGCAGAATCTCTCAAGTATTAAAAAAAGCATGACTTAATACCATTAATATGATTAAAAAAAATTGGGAATTAGGCATTCAGTAACAATTGCCACGTGTCAAAATGGTGCTAAATAATGTTGAAATTAAATTTTAACTGAAAACGGATAACAGTGTCGTTCAGAAGCAAATAAGACTTTTGTATTTGTATTGACTTTTGTAGACTTAAGTATTTGATCTAACTTTAAGTATATCTGTTTTCTGCTACTCTGTTCTTTGCTTCTATCACATTTTAGAATATCTTTTACAGGTTTAGTTACTGGTTACTTTTCAAAGTACAATTAATTATATAAGTTGCAGCATTGCATCATACATTAAACTTCCAAAAGTATTGCTGAAGTATTTAAAACAGTTAGAGTACTCTCCACCAGACCAACCTACTGTGTTCAAATACTGCTGACACTGAAATTAACATGTATTAATGTTTGTTCTTTTTCAAGTAGTTTATAGTTGAATGCTGCTGATCTGATTTTCTATCATGGTAATCTACTGCTTATTTAATTTCATATTCACTAGAAAGCAAAAGTTACTGCTTTTTATACTCTACACTGTGATTTAACATTGTAGAAACGCTATTTTTAATTAGACATTGAACATTTCTTCCTTAGCTCATATTTAATTCTCTTACAACTTTTCTTTACAATAAAGTGGGAAAGACTTTTCAGTCTGCAGAAATTAGATTAATTTCAACTGAAATGCCAACTTGACTTGCTTTTTTGTCACACGATCAAACACAGAAGACATAAAAGATTAAAATGAATTTAACTAATAACTAATAGTGAACCTACCCTCAGTTTTGTTAAGTGTAGATCTGGATGCAGACCTTCTTCTCGCTAAGTCATTTCCTGTTGAAGCTATAGTGCAGATCTCATTGTCTGTGCCCTGGTCTTCATCGGTATGTTGCACAAAATTTGCTTCATCCCTAAATGTCAATGTGGTAAAGGAAAAAGTTTAAGTATTGTTAAACACAAAAGTTGAATTGAAAGCACAGTACACTGCATATTTCTTAGATAAGTGCGGCTATACATAGATGGGTAGCAACGCTCTGGTGTAAACAAAGCAGGGCAAGTTTTAACAAGTGTGCTCTCTGTGCGCATTGCAGGCATATGAGGAAATACAGAGTCATAAAAAAAGATTTAAGACATTTTGTTTTACCTGAGTTTAGGATTCGTCCAGCGCTTGTAAGCGATATTTACTTGTTTGCCCCATTTCTCCATCCTAGTGTTACTGTGAAGAATGCTTTGTCTCTCCGACATAGTATGCTGGTACTTTTGGCCAAACCTGCTGGTGCACTTCAGGTTTCAGTCAGACAGCCAGTCAGAGAGCAATACCTTGGGAGAGCAAAGGGGAGGAGCTACACCAGGAAACAAAAGAGAACAATTTAAAGATAATGTTTTTTGGGTCATCTTGGGAGAAGTCAGCCATATTTATTTAAACACCTTTTCTAGAGAGCTCGACTGTTTTATATTATAGGAAAAAAGAGGTTTAAAAAAGGTGAATCAACACTTTGAATGTTTTAATTCAATTGGCAAGTGACCAAGCCAGTTTTTGAGAACAGCATCATCTTTCTGTTATAGTCAGTAAATAAAAATAACTAGTTCAGTTAAAAAAATATATCATTCCCTCTGCATCACCTTAATCAAGGATACTGTCTTGTAGTCTTATTCAGTGAGACATATAATAAGTAGGACAGCAGAAACTTAATCTGCAGATCACCACATATTAAAGCAAACACGAAGAGGGTGTGTTTCAGCCCTGCGAACAAAAAGATTATATATTCATACAGGGTAATGTTGACAAAAGGTGTGAAGTGAGTCAAGATTTGATGTAATTTCCTCAAGGCAAGGTAATATAAAGTGCTGCTTAAAACCACAGCACTGTGGGTAAGCAGCATCCGAGCTGTTATGACCTACAGCTGGCAGCAGGTTGTGCTCTCCTCCTTCAGGTGTTGCTGCAGATAGTTGGTCAAAAGCCTGAGGGCCCCCTCTCTTGTAAAGGTGTGAGAGATCCTTGAGTTTATAGCTGTGAGCCCGTTGGTTCACAGTCATACAAAAGTGGTTATTGCACTATTATGTCTGTATGAGGCTTTTGAGGATTTCATTATGCACTTTGGGGACCTCTGATGACCTAAAGTATCTCATAAAAGTTTCTCTTGCAGACTCAAAGGAGCTTGAAAAAGAGGCTACATAACAAATAGAAAGCAGTGAACTTTCAAGGAACTAAAAAACTATGATAGGATTATGAAATAGTCAGCAGAAAAGAATATAGAAGAACATAGATCCTTTATCTTGGTAAAAGTAACGCACAACATGCAAAAAAATACTCCATTACAAGTAAAACATACTACTTCAGCAAAATAACAGATGCATTAAAAACAAAGAGGTTCTGAAAGTATCAAAAGTGCTCATAACAGTCTTCCTTTTGTTTGCTCTGTGAATGTAGATTCCTAGTAAAGAAACCTTGGGCGTGTTTCTTGGGCGTGGCATCCTGGTGTCTCTCTCCTACACTGTCAAATCAAGTTAACCTTGTGCACTATCATGTCATACGACCAGTTCAACTGCTGCTTAAAACCCCGGCTCTTAAGCAAAACTCTGCCATATCGTCTAGTTCTGTTTGCCACAGTGCCCTTCAAAACTGGCTTTGTCCTTGTCGTCTTTTTCTGTTTTAATCCTTTTTCTTACAGGCTGCTCAGCTCTGCTACAAACCCCACTCACCTATCTTGGCCTCTTCCTGCCCAGCTCCTTCAGCCTACAGTGAAATCTGCTAAATTCTGTACAATATGACCTGTCCTATATGCTTCCACCTGAGTGAGCTGACAAACCACGGCCACAAAAAATAACTGATATGAAACTTGAACATTTCAATTTAAACTGAGTATTAACAGCCACAAGAGGACATCTTCTCAAATTAGAGGTTTGTCTGTGACTGTTGGAGGCTCTCAGTCTTCTGCACCCCTGCACTTGAATGAGGCCAACCTAAAAAAAAAAAAGCTATGAAAAGTAGAACACTGAGGACATGCTGAGGCTGCTGCATTGTGGGACGGTCATAAATACAGGTAGAGTATACAACTCATCCCTCTGTCCCCACATCCCGCTGGTCACATCAGCTGCTTGGCCAGATTCACACAGAACAATACAGAACCTCAGCCCAGCAACATGGACTCAAAGGTAAGATCTGAAATCTACATGTTCATCTGAACACCAAAATGTTGAAGTCCTATAAGTCCAAATTGCTAAAATAGCTGTTTTTGTGTTGCTGTAGTTTAATTATTGTGTGATTTGTTCATTGAATGCTTCGCTTCTGAAACTAATAGCCTCACGGCTCCTTCTGGCCCTCAGAGTCAGGCGACAGTAATCTGTTTGCTCACATGAATAAAGGATTAGTTTGAAAGTTTAGTTGTTTGACACTAATGGAGCCTCTGAATATTTATTTGGAACAAGTGGCAGATCAAGGACACGCTGTGGTCCAACTTGTCCTTAACTCTTTCGGAACAAGACCGCGATAAGCTGTACTGTTTACTTTTTATCGCGTAAAGATTTACAGAAATGATCTGTGTGAGTCTTAACTTGACTAAGTGTGGGTCAGAAGACTAAAATATTAAGCTTTTTTAATAACCTGGGTACACTATCATTATAAACCCTCAGTACACGAGGGAGGCTATGCATGAAATACATGCAAGGTGAGGGAGATACTGCAGGACCTAGTTTTTCTGTTATCATCAGGGCAAGGTTTCTGCTTGAATAGTGTTTGCTTTCTTCTACTGCTGATTACTGAAAGTATTGCAAGTTGACAAAAAAACTCTCAGATTCTTGTTCTCCTTCACACATTTAAGACATTGTTCTATTACACATATACTGCATGTTAGCATATTATAGTGCATTTTATTAGGGCAAAGCAATTTTTTCAAGTTAAGCATAAAACTTTATATGTACTGCACTTAAACTAATATGTATCACCTATTTTCAGAGCTTTTTTAGTGCTTGTGTGGTGGTACACTGTTTGATAAAATGTTTGAATTTTTTATTTCATTTACAATAATATCATGTTCTTATGTATTTCAAATAGTAGGCATCCAGCTTAACGCAAACTCTCAGAAAGAAATCTTTTCAGTGCTTCATACCTGGTTGGCAAATGTCAGATTTGTCTGAGTATTCATTCAGTATGACATCATCTGACGAAGACTATGACTATGAAGACTGTGATCAAAACGTTGAAGATTTAAACAAAATCCAAGATCTAAATAGCAGTGAAGGTGTTTTCGTCCATCTATAAGTGCAGGCTGTTGTACTGCGGCAGCTGCAAAGGAGTTATGGATTTGCTCCTGATGATTGACAAACACTTGTGTTTTAATGATATTTACACCTGAGCAATAAATCTCATTGAACAAATTGGATTTTCCATGGGCCATAAGACGTGGCAATTTGCATTTCACTGAACACAGTGTGAGTCTGTGTTTTACTGGATGCTTACTGAGAGAGCGGCGGTCCTTTTTAAGGACTGAGAAGATCCTAGAAATCCATCAGTATTTGCATAATGGATTGCATTATGCTAATTAGTTGTTTTCCGACATGCTCTCTTATGTCAGTGTGCGTTTTTCTCGATCTTCAGGCAGTAAAGTAAGATGCCTTTGTTTATGCTTACAGGAAGCACAATGTTAAATTTTAAACAGACGGAACAAGAGGGCAATGTTACGCTGCCTGCAGGCCTGTCACAACAAAACCAGCTGAACCACGAGACAAAGATTAGATAAAAGCACCAGCAAGCAATGTTGTCTTAAGTCATGGCCATTTTTAAAAAAATGCATATCAGAAATTTACATCTTTATGTCTTCTCTACCTGCTTTTCCCATTTAATAAAGGAGGAAAAAAGATTTTGTGGCAGTTATACTGATTTGTCAAAGAAGTTGGATTTAAATTGATTAAAACTTAGTTAGATTAAATATGAATGCATTTCAATGATGACGGCATATTAACATAGGTCGGAAATTAATGTGTGAATTTGACTGCTTTAATAATATAATCCCAAACTGGTCTTTACCTTATGGCTCCGACCAGCAGTTAGTAATTAGTTTGAAATGCATCTGTCTAATCAAAGATCAGTAATTGAATACCTGTACTGTAATTTTGTGGGGAGGAGGGTGAGGATGGGTCTTTGGAAGGATAAAGTTACTACATCCTTGTATTACATACCTGCATGCAAACACACACACATACAGAGACACACATGGACACACAGTCTTCCCTAAGCACAAAGTGTAGCTGTTCAACACTCAGGTGAAGAGCTGAATGGACCTTTGCTGCCTGCACTCCATGAATTTTTAATCAGGCCAGTGTTCCCAGAGCCTGGTAGCTCATTACTGCCTCATTACCTACAATGCAGGGACACCCGCCCGGCAGGAAGCAGCAGCGTCACACACCTCCTCCACCTCCTCTGTTCCAGGTCGTGGTACCGGGCCTGCTCCAAGCCAGTACTTGAATCAGAGACGGATGCAAACCCGAGTAGCAGAGGAGACAGTGGTGTTAAGTAGATTCATGGTGAAATATCTGTGCTGACCTACAGAGGATTCACTATGCGAGAACTCTTCAGCTGCTAAAACTGCTGTCGTAGGTCGTGTCTGTCTAAGCTGTACACCTGAGGACTTAAGTTCAAAATAACTTGGATTGATCAGGGTCATCGCACAAGATTGATTCAACCATGACACACATGGTTCTGGAAGTAAGGGAGGTAATTACACAAACTTCTTGTGTGTTATTGAACTTAAAACCACCATTGGTGGATTTTTAAGTGACTGTAGCATCTTTCAAAGTGCCCTGATGCTAAATTCTTTATTTAAACTGCACATGGCATAAAGGTGTTTTTTGCTGCCTGCCTAAGAGTATTTTCTGGAAAACAGGCAGTCA
>JAPZDZ010000011.1:11917442-11936857 GCA_029783805.1 Acanthurus tennentii
AAAGTGTTTTAAAATTCCAATCTTAGTGGCACTTAAACAATAAATCGACTTTTTCAAACATCATGTAAACCTACTGATTTATTTACATACGGGGTTGATAAAGAGAAAACAGAGTTTAAAGAGAATGAATATTGGACTTATATTCACCAAGTGGCCAAAAAATTGACTCATAATTATTGATACTGCCTCTTCACAACTTCTGGCTATGTACATAAACAACTAATAAAGTTAAACATGCATCAGTTTTATGTTTGCAGCTTGTTTCTGCTGCTTTTTTTGGTTAAGATATTTGTTACAGTATATAATATTTGTTATCTGTTGTGGGCACTTCTTCTCCAGATTGACTACCATTATTTCCGATAATTGTCCAGATTTTCCTTAAATTGCATCATTTCATGATATCTGAGTAAAGCCCTGTTACTAATTATTATTGTTGTTATTTGTTTATTGTAACTACTATGCACAGGAGTGATTAATCAGACAGTCAGCACACAGATATGCCCACAGGCGGTCAGAGATGTTCAGAGATATGCATCAATTGATGTCCTCATTACATTTTAATACATCACTCGAATACGTGCTGATGTAAAAATTCAATAAGCACTTTAAGGTGCTCTTCTGGCCCTCATTTGGGCCTCACAGGGTGCGAGAAGAAATGAATTACATCGCTATTGGTCGAGAAGATTCATGATGAATATTTCATCAGGATGCCAGGGAATTCTCACTATTGCTGTTAATGACAAAACGTGCCATCTGCCACAGCAACAGGTAATTTGAGGAATCCATCATAATCTGTTGTCACAGACGTGAACAGAGAATGATGCAGGAACACTGCAAACAGGCAGCGGACAATACCCAAATGTCCGCATGTCTGTTCTGGAAAAACAAGCAAAGAGGTTACCTCTGATCTCGATATGTTGCAGTCTGGCGTGATGTTTTGCAGCACTCCTGGGTGAAATAAGTACTAAAAGCACCGACTAGTACATAAGAGAACTGGGCATTTTCATCAAATTTCAGTTTTAGAGGCTTTACAGCATAATGACATCACAACCCTCCTCCTGCAGACCAGTCCATTAGACCCTTGGTTTCAGGTATAAACTGGAGTGTGGTACAGTCTGACCGGACCAAGGACGAATTAGTGTCAGGGAGGTTGACTGAGCCAGAGCAGACACATACACACACACTCTGAATGTGAATTGTGATAATGCATTTTATTATCAAATATTCATGAATCACTGTGCGTTACAGCCCATGTCATATGCCAGCGTCTAATTGTCAATTACACCTGCAGCTCACAGAGCATAATGGTGAAATTGATAGGGAGGTCAGCAACATAACAGAAAAATGCTAAAATTCACATGTCAGGTCGTTTTTTATCACATTTTTCATCGAAAACCATAAAAATGGTAAAAATCTTTATGAACACGTTTTGAAGGACAGTTCAAGGATCTCTTTTATTCAAAATGTGAAGCTGACGACTTAAATCTCCACTGACTAACAGCTCGGATGCAAATGTATTTCAGTGAAAAGCTGAAGCACTTTTCAGGTTGAGACATATAGCTGTCCGACACAGTCACAGCTCAGATCACAGGAAAGCTGCCTGTGGTGAAAACCTCATAGTTTCTGAATCCAAAGGTTCTTCAGCCAATTACAAAAGCAATCAATAATCCCAAATGAATCTTTGACGGTAAGTTGTTTTGATGTTGGTGCCATTGATGAGATTTTTGCAACTTGTTTCTGCACTGTTAGTTTTATAGATTACATTTGCCATGCAGGGGGAAATGCGGTTCCAGTTTGTTTATTTTAAAAATGACCTGTGTTTCCTAAAGTTAAATATGAATCTCATTACAAGTAGGTAGTCAGACATCTTATCAACACTCACAAGACGTAGAGAAAATGATGGAGATATGCAACTGTATATGAATATTAAATACATTTGCCTGAAAAGCAAAAGGAGCAATAAAATTAATTTTAAAGCCATGCATGGACTTTATGAGACAAAAGATCAACAGATTTGAAGCAAAGAGGTGTCTTATCAAGAGATTTTGGAACCTCAGCCGGCAACAGCTTGTAATCTTTGGATTTCCCCACCTCTTATCTAATCTTGGTAGAAAAAAGAAGATAGATGACATGTCTATAGCCTTACTGGTCCAACCCTGATAGGTGATCCTCATCCTTTCTGCTTTGACTCTCTGGGCTGGTGAAGGAATCGGCCCTTAAATTTAGAGGAGTTTTTCTCCACCCGGCACTGACAACATTTCCATCTTGACTTCCCGGATGTCAGCGGCACTGGTTTTGATGTCTTTTCCCCTGCCTGCTCTCAGGTCTGCTGCCTCCACAGACAACCCTCTACCCTCCCTAGAGGCTTAATTTGATGAGGATATGATGGATGGGAGGACTGAGGTGCTCTCGACCAGTGGCAGCCCTCAGGCTGGGATGATCTTTCCTCCACTGCATGAGCATCGTGGCTCCCTTTATATCCTAGGAGGCATGTTTGAACCATCTACTTAACAGCTGCAACTGTATGGGCATTGATTACCACATGCAGGGGACTCGAACATAAAATACCGAAAAGTTTGGGAGTGAGAAGTTTGAGGGTGAATGAGCTTTCTTGGGTTCTCCAGAGGATCTTGGCTTTAAAGTTGAAAATATAAATAAAAGGGTGTTTTTGCAAAACTGTGGAAATTTCACAGTTTTTATGCTCAAATTAGTACCCGATAGATTAATATAGATTTTTATGTTCATGTTATGTTGGTTTAATGATATACTGACTGATGAGATATTTGATTAAAACTACGCCACAGTGTTTTATGTGCTGTGTGCTATTTAATTAACACCCATGAATGCAGTTTCTATGTAGGATGTCGTGTTTGCTGCAAACATGAACATTCCAATCATTTCCAGCAATATGCATTTTTAGAAGCAGAAAACACAAATTCCTTGGGTACAAAATTACAAGTTGTCGGTGCTATTATTCTCCATGTGGTTCCACGGTTTATAAGACGGTGTGACGATGATTAAAGCCTCAGAATCTGAGCATCGCATAGCCACTATGTAGTGCAGGATCTGAGAGAGAACAAAGCCTGTTATTCTGGTTTTTAAGAAGTTTGCCTGTCTGAGCACAGAGCCAGCGGGAGGCTCAGGTGCAGCAGAGACAGACAATCCCAGCACGTTTAGAGCAGAATAGATCTGTCAGTCCTGCAAACCCTTGAAGAACCAGCCGGTGGAACCACATGCAGCTCTCTCAGCCTACACCCAGTTATCTGGTGTGAACCAGGGTGGAAAGATACCAACCCAGGGTATCATCATGAAAGATGCAGACATTCCCAGTGGATGATGTCTGTTTTGTGTTTTTGGAGGGTGTTTCTGTTTTGTTGATTTGGATGCACACTCGACATTTATCATGTTTCAAGGAATCATACAGCTACTTCAGATGAAAAATAATGGTGCATGCAGCCTTGTTTCAGGTGTAAATGTATTAATAAGTGTGCTGTCTGTGACACTCTGTGGGCTTGTTCATTATCAGGAATGGGTTTTTTTCATGAGCAAATTCAGATTTCCCCCCAAGGCAAGTCATATTTTCCATAAATCCTTGGCCTTCACAGGATTCCTAGAAAAATGTCTTCAAGTGGCAAATATGTTAATGTTTGATCTGCATTATTAAGTAAGCGACAAGGTAATTTGCTTTGTTGTTAGTTGTTGCTGTGGCCAGTTTACTCTGCTGTCAATGCTAAGGCCATTTTGTACACTGATGAGCTCCAACTCAGTGGGAATAACTGAAAAATATTGTACTCTTGAGAATTAAATGAGAAGAAAGATACCATCCTAATGTCTATACTGTTAGGATGCGACTACAAGCAGCAGTCGTTTAACTTAGCTTAGCATAAAGACTGGAAACAAAGGGGGACAGTTAGCAAGACTCCATCCAAAAGTAATAAACTTTGCCCACTTGCACCTCTCAAGCTCATTAGCTGACAGTTTATATCTTGTTTATTTTTCAATCTGAACTTCTCTTTCCTGGTCGCTATCACTTCCTGGAGTGCAGGTGTGACTCTGAGATTACCTGGAAATTAAAGTTATACTCATGTAAAAGGACAATTTCTTCCATTGAAATGACGAGTAAAGTAAAAATTGCAATCTTACTATTTGAGAAGCTTGCTCAAATTAAAGTAAAAAAAAGTTACCTTGACAGTCGATGACTAAAAGTTATAGTTGATCTTAATGGTAATTTGTTGTGGTTTATTTATCATTATTTTTAACTTTAAAGCCTAAAAGACCTCTACAGCTGCAAGAAAAGTAATGTGAGCATAGACTTAGTATGGACAGCTTCCAGTCTGTGCTAAGCTAAGCTAGCTGGCTGCCAGATTTAAGCCTCATATTTAGCTTACAAACATGAAGGAGGTATGATCTTCTCATCAAACTCTTGGGAATAAAGATAACAAGTTCCCAATGTAGTTAACAGTGTCTTTGATGGTGTTTCACTCTAACAAATAAGCCTCTCAAAACCAGAGCTCATATATTCTACATTTCACTGAATCCATGTTTGGTTATGATCCATTTATTTTTTGCCTCAGTCAAGCTTGGTATCCAAGAGGCCTGAGGCTTAATTTAATTTTCCCTTGTAGGACCGCAATTTTCATTTAGCCCCCAGCCATTTATGCTGAATTTCTGCCCTTAAACACGAAGCAAACTAGTGGCTGAGCTGTAAAAGAGACAGAGCTCAGCAGCCTCACTTGTTGCTCGCTTTGAACATACAAGCCTTTATTTATTTTTTTGGCCCCAGATGTATTTTGACTTGTGTTAACACTGAGGCCAACACAGCCTGCTAGAGTGCAGAAAATAAGGATAATCTCATTACAGGCGGACAGTTTGGAAACGGTCAACAGGCTCCGCTGTGACAGAGGCAGCAGTATGGTGGATCAGGCTTTTGTGTGTGTGTGTGTGTGTGTGTGTGTGTGTGTGTGTGTGTGTGCTGCTTTGTGAGAGCCCAAATGAGACCGGAGCAGACAGCTGGAGAGAGAGAGAGGGAGAGCATCTCTGCCTCATACAGCGTGTCTGTATCAGATGAGAAGAGTGAGGGAGGGGGGTCACCCAGGATTCCCTTCAAGCTGCTCTCCAGGAACAAAAAAAAAGGAAAGAAAAAAAGAATTGTTACAAGATTTTATTTGCACCTCGATTACTGGATAGAGATCAGCTCGTCACTGCTGCAGTTTTCTACCTTTACCATCGATTCGTGTCTTTGCTGTTTCTTTTTTTTTTATTATAAAGAAGATGCCGAAGCGGGGAAGAAAAGTGAGGCAGACTATGTCGGGAACAGACAGTTTGAATTAAGCGGATTCTTTATAGGAATCAGTAAAATAAATAGCGCAAAGATCGATTTGTTGTGATTTTTTTAAGATTATACTTCTTGTTTTTTGATTTTGATGCTGAAACGCAGGATCTGTGCGTGGATAGAAGAATGACAAAGTACCTCTAGATTTTAAAATGAGCTAATTAATATCTAAGTGGTCGTTTAAGGCGTTTTTTTTATATATAAAAAATACATTACAGACAGGCTTATAGCTTTGCTCATCAGGCAGGTAAAAGTTTTATACAGGCTTTTGCTTCATATCTTGTTTATGCTTTGAAACCAAAGGCGATTTGCGAGCTGCAGTCTTGGTTAAACGCGCAGCCCGGCGAGAGGTGTTTCCACGTATTATCCAATTTAAAAAAAAAAAAAATACAACGAGGGTCGAAGTTTGCGGAGGGGATTTCCCCTCTATCATTCGCTTGAGGTTTTATTAAATATACCAAGGACAGTAGCAAAGGGTCTGACTCAGAAAAAACTCCGGAGAGCTTGGCTATATGAAGATCGCGACACAGTTGTTGGTTTTCCCTCGCAGAAATGCCAGTGCGTGCTGTGACCACCAGGTTCATGTACAAGGGACTTTGCACTATTCCAGATGTCCTCTCCTACCGGACCCCTGTTAACCTGCCTGAGGATGAAGTGGAAGGTGAGTCTCTGGATTTTTGCGGTTTTTAAGTTGTTATTGTGCTGTTACATCTAAAATGCAACGTCCACCTGCATAACAGATTAGTTCAGGACCCCGGAGAGCTCCAACCAGTGTGCGCTCCTTTTCCTGATCCGCAAATCTGACTGCACACCATGTCCGCTTGTAAAAAAAAAGAAAGGGGGGGCTTCCGTAGTACAGATGTTCTTCAGTATGGTTAGGTTTTTTAGATGTTCCCCAAAAGTGTGAAATATATTTCTTTATCTCTTTAAATGTTTTTGTCTTTGCACATTGCTGCTGATTGTTGCACACAAAAAAATAACAGCCAGTCCTTTTTTTTGTCCTTTATGCACTAAATAAACATGTAACACCATCCTCTAATCATTGCAGTAAACTGTTATTAACCCACTTCATACAGTACACAACATATCTCAAGTTCTCCATGCATGGAAAATTATCTTAAACTTGTGAGTAAGCAAGATCTGCACACACAAAAGCCATTTTCTCATGGTTATATTTAGGGCGCCTGTGAGACTTAACTGCACCTGATTTCACTTACTGAAAGTCATTTGTGCTTGAGAGGGAAGACTGAAGAGTCAGAGAAACAAGGCTGAAAATGTTCACAGACAAAGGAGGAGCATGAAATGGAGAAGGGGCTGTGATGAATGGCAGAAATAAAAACTATAAAAATGCAGATTAAAACACCATTTCTGGAAAATCAACTGCAAATAAAAACCCATTTAATAAGATGGCAGATTAATTCATTTTTGAGTCTTAAATTACATCCTGTCATGTCTTCTGGGTTTGTTTGATATATTGCACTTAGTCATTACTTAATAAAAACGACCATCAATAACACAATGTTGTACTTTGGCCATCAGAAAGAATCATAGGAGCATTATTATCCATCTTGCCAAAGCAACCCTAGTGCATAGCTATTAAGGATGGTGGTTTTAGTTTGGCAAAATGTTCCTCACGATGAGGAAGCACAGCTGGTAGTGATTTGGAGCAAAGCCCGTCAGACTACAATAAAGAGATAACTCCCAATCAGATTTGATATCACAAAGTCTTTCATGCAAAAGGGAATTCCGTTTCCCCTTCTTCTGTCTGTAGGTTGCCCGGGCCCACAAGTGGCTGTCTGCCCTTGCTTTGAACCACTCATTTGACATTGAAAATTCACTATCTGCAATGGCAACATAAATTTAATTAAAAGGCTGGCTATGGAAAAAGAAGAATTGGAACAACAGTAAAATGACCGGAGTGCTGTGTGTGTTGCAAGAGAAGCCATGCAGACGATGACAACACAGCTTTTAAGGTAATGGGTAATGGAGAAGTTCTTTTTTTTTTCTTCTCCAAACTACAGTTTGCTAATTGAGAGCCATTAAATATTCAAAGCATAACGAGACGGATCATTCAACCGTGTGTATTTACCCAGGGAAGATTCACTGAGCACAAAAAGGCACTGCTGCATTTACATGGCCTCACACCTCGGCGGTGCCCAGGGTGAACAGCGCTCTACGTTCTGTCGCTGAGCGTCTCCACCGGCAGATGAAGTGTGTAAAAGAGCACTTTGCTCGTAGCTGTTGAGGGAGGCAAGAGAGTTTCAGATTAACCTCAGACAGACTGCGGGTGTGAATCAGCAACCTCCCACTTACTGGCCAACTACCTTTTACACCACAGCTGCTTCATCTAACACACAGTGTGGGAGCTGCTGTTGCTGCTCTGTGGATGATGCTGCAGTCCAGTGTTCCTGAATGAAACTTGCTTGTTTTCTCACAAAGGTCTGAAATTCAGCCTATAAATATTGTTTTGTCCACAAGACCTCTCATTTTCACGAGGCAGAAGTTCCCTGATTGCACAACTCATCTAATTCCCTCCCCATATTATATTTATGATGATAGCTTTCTCCCAGCAAGATGTGCATATTTGCAGCCAGAAACTGTAATTGAACAGGTTTGGGATCATCTGAGGAACAGATTACAAACGCTAGACGCTAAACTGCATTAAGCTTTGGGAGATGAGCACATGGTGTGTCCTTATTTTGATTTGATAAAATTTCTAAAAATATGCAAAGAAGACACAAAGCCAGAGCAGAATATCCTCATTAACATGCTTTACAGCCAATCAGATAGATAATTTGCCCACACATTAAATCCAGATGACTACAACTCAGATCACAATGTAAGATTTAATATGGATTTATCATTATCCGATCTCTATTCCCTGTAGCTAATACTGATTCCCTTATAATATATATATATATATATATATATATATATATATATATATATATATTAGAGACAGAGAGAGAAACAGATATATAAAAGACAGAATATATCAAATATAACCTAGCATGTATAATTCTTACAAGCATACCTCAAAAGGGATCCTAATAAAGAGCTGTTTTAATATTTGCCAACAGAGACTGGGAAGTTTTTCAACAATATAAAAGATGACTATAAACCTCAGTGAGTTCTGTGATTAAATCAACAGGGCTTCTTTCTTGGTGACATTATTGCAGAGACATGCTGACTAACATTTTCAAGTGGCCACTGACAAACACAACCACACAAGGACAAAAGGACTTTGCGTCCTGTGCAGAGAGACAGTTCATGTCACACTCTGAGCAGTACATGACACACACACTGCCCTCTCTAAACACACTGAAGAGTTCATTTAAGTCTCAGCTCCAGGTGAAGTTGCAGCGAAAGACAAGCTGTGCCAGTAAACCAGCACAAATGTGCACAGGAGAAATGTTTTTCATTTAGTTTTGACAGTGTTGTAAACTGCTGAGGATTTTAAGGCAGAAGTAGATGTGAATGTGAACCTGATGATTTCCTCAAAAGACCATTAGATGCTGTTTCATTAACACTCTGACTTAATTAACTAGCTGAGTCATCTGCCAGATTTTTGATAAAAAAAATATACTTTAAAACTTTTTCTCTACAAGACAAGTTCCTTTGTTTTTCTTATGACCATTTAAAATATATATATATGTGTGTGTGTGTGTGTGTGTGTGTGTGTGTGTGTGTGTGTGTGTAAAGAAGACAAATCAATTGTAAAATGGAAAAAATAGAAAGAGACTATTCATCATTTAGATAAAGTTCAATGATGCAAATTTTTTATTGTTGCATTAAACTTCATTAAAATAAAATTGTAGCAAATAATGTGATTTCACATTGAATGTATAAGTAAGTTTTAAGATCATGATTAACCAATTAGATGTGGATAATTACTCCCGTGACACACTCAAGATGCATAAAAATGATCTATAAAACTGTCATTTTGGGAACTTTGTGATCTTTGTTATCATTATCAAACCTGCAAAACTACTACATTGACCATAACCAAAGCTGACATTGGTTTCACATTCAAAGTCAACTTTGCAAAGAAATCCTAGCAAATACATTAATAACAGTTATGAGGTTTATGTCCCTTCACTGAATGGAGAGATGATTGTTTATACTGGATGAGCTTCAGGGAGGCTGATTAAGTACTCACAGCTCCTAATGGATCTGCTGCGTCCAGGGAATGTTTTTCGAACAGATGGTTGCCTAGGTATGCAGGGTCAGTGGCAAGGCTTCCTGCCCTTTTCCTCGCCCTCGTTTCATGCATTTGTCATAAACCCTGATATGTATTCCAACCATTTCTAGTGTGCAAGCAGTCACTACTACTTGCTGTCAAACAGTGTAGGTGCTTATATCACTGAACAAAAATCTTATTAGTTTGAGGCATAATTTTGGATTATTTATCAGTCTCTCTTTTATGGCTTTCTCTCAGTGGAAGGAAAATCCCATTATTTTCATCATAAAATACATCTACACTTGTGCTGTCTAAAGCTGTTCAGGCTATTTATGACAGTGATATAACAGTAATCACTATATTTTTCATGTTCAACACATCCATTTAACATTTTTTGTGTGTGTATTCACCCCGTGCGAAGGTGTTACACTCTAAGTACTTTTCTATGAATGTCTGTGTGAACATTGTGCTGTGCCAAGTCTCCTGATTAAATGAGCATTATGTTAAAACCAAAGTCCAGAGCCAAGTTCAGCCAATTATGCATGAATGATTGAGACAGCTGAATACATCTTTGACACTGTGACTAGCATGCATTAAATGTCTTACTTACTTTAGATAATTGCACTGAAATTAAACAAAATAATGTCCAATCACGTGACCTTGCAGATGGTGAGTTAAAGTTTAACAGGGGAAGGGCCCAGTGGTTGGGTTCAACCCTTGACAGTCTCTCTGGATTTCTCCTGGGAATGGCTCCACTGGTGCAGTCAGCCAGTCTGCTCTTCAATGTGGATGTTCAGTTTAAAAGGGTTTATATACTCAGTTTGTGGTTGTGAGTGAAAGAAACTTGGTTTCACAGTCTCTTCTGTCTCCAAAATGTCAAGCCTTCAGCAGCATCCCTGGGATATGTCCAGAATCTCTCTCCCACTGCTAAAGCTCCTGGCAGCTAATTAAGTCAGAACCACCACGCCCCCCTGGTGTGACGTCAGTATGACTCTACTCTCTTTAGTCAGTCCAAACAAGACTACTTCTGCAATACATTGTCATAACACAGAGCTACTGATTCTAATTTGCTTAAATTTCAGTCCAATAAAGGATCAATGAGTCTGACAGAGCAGACTAACAAATATAACTAACTACTGCCACAGTACTCTCTTTACAACTAGGACATGATTATGAGGGATAGCAAGTTCACAAGGGTGCATTTATGCCATCTGTTTATAACAAGGAGGGTTAGGCAGAGTTATGGCACCCCCCCCATATCTCAATCTGTAAATATGTAAGCATATATTCAGCATAAATGAGAAAATACTGAAATATTAGTCATTATTAGTCATTAGTGATTAGTCATTATGAAAAAAACATGATCTGGTGTAGAACATTTTTGAGACAATGCACAAAAACCCATTTTATGACAGGAGGGTGTTAGAGTTGCACTTGAATGAAAACACACACCGTAACTTGCAGTTAACTGGCAGACACTTTAACTGCACATGTGTTGAACCTGATAAGACTCTCGTTTTTCGGCTGAGCAGTCATGACTTCCCCGCCAGTTACACTCTTGGAGGTCTCTTCTAGCTTGTATCACTCCTCGGTGCATCACTGACAGAGGATGTGAATAGTATTTATAGATCACAGCCAGCAGGAGAATCCCCCAGACATCAGGCATTGTAGTAGAGCGTAGACCCTGTTCCACTTTGTATGCAAAGCTGTCTTCTTTTGTGCTTACAAGCAGAGTGATTTCTGCAGCAACATTGTAAACAGACGAGAATATGTTTATAATATGTGTGTGAAACAGCTGTCAGGGATCTATAAGTGCAATATGTGTGGTATACATACAGTGAAATATGTGTCAGACCAGATTTTTTGGGGGATATTTTCACATGTAACAACAACAACAACAACAACCAAGCAAGTCTAAAATATGGCTTCCTCTGTACTCAAAGACAAATGTCTAGTCACGCCTGTTTTAGCCGCCCAGAGAGATTCACAGTTTCAAACAACATCGCTTAACGATATCGCAGGATGTTAATTATGAGACTGTGTCCTTACTCTCCCCTTGTCCTATTGTCAGCAACAGCCATATTTCATCTACATCATCTACATCATCATACTTAGTTGGAAAGCAAATGTAAACTGATGAAAGCTTGCCGTTGGACATAACTATAAAATCTACACTACTGTTACTCTACTATATAATTGAGAAATGAGAGAAGCTGCAGGTCAAGTAACCTGCATAGACTCAACTTAAGGCTACAGCATGAGTGGGTGGAGCTGGGGGGAATTAATATTGCTATAGTATATTGAAGGGTTCATAAACCCGCACAAGTCTGCAGGTCTGCCTTGACCTAATCTTGCACAGCCACACCTCCGTCTTATTGGAGACACTGACATTGAAAACATGAAGACACAACCAGGAAAATTAGCTTTATAAAAGCCTGGTGTCCTATGAAAAAATAAAGAGTTCATCTGAAGTCAAATCTGCACTCTCTGTCTGAGTAATAAGTGATCTGATATGGTCATGCAAATAGCAGCAACTGCTTGTAAAGTCAAGCTCTAATTCTTCATAATTCTTCTTTTCCCCTAAAAGATCAGGTCACGTAATTTCAACTCAGCCTGCCAAGAGCTGCAGGCAGTGGGAGTATTTCAAGTGCTTTTTGACAGCAGGAGTTGTTTTAGCTTCAGGGCTCGTGTGGCACGTCTTCACCGTCTCTGGTGACTCTATGTTGCTGTGTTTGTTTATGTAAATGTAATAATGTGAAGACGCTTCTGTAGCAAAGAAGGATAACATGTGAATGTGTTGGACCTGTGATGATGGCTGATTTATGCTTTTTTTACTATGTGTGTGTTGTTATGAGACTCTCAGAGGGGCAATAAAGCGCGGCGTGTCATGTCTTGTGGCCTCATGGTTTATCATAATGTGCAGATTCAATCAAGATATGTCTGAATGAGGTACAAAAACAGCACTTTGTTGGTGTGTAGGATAGTGGATCGACTTCAAAAGCAACCCTTACTTAAGATTTGAAGTTATGTAATTAGCTGGTTAATTACAAATCTAGCATATTTCAAATATATATAAAAAAAATCCTGTTAGACTGTTATTGATGTCAGACTTTTGCTTGCATATTTTAGGATTCATCCCCTTTTGTTACTATTTGCCATATTTCCTTAAGTAATGGCAGCAGCCTTTGTCGACACAAACAAATGAAGGCCTGTTCCAAAGGCCAGGAGGAAAAAACATGAATAGAAAAACTCCTGGTGTCTGTTATTTAGTGTGCATTCCTGTATGCATAACATACATTTCCAAGGCTTTAATTTAATAAATTTGATAATATAAACCTTCAATTCCATAAAGCTTGATGTTGTGCATTGCTAATCTTAAGTGTAAATGTTGTATTTCAGTCACTCGAGATTTACATGTGTTAATGTCCAAGCCAAACTGTACTTGGTAGTATTAACAGAATAATGCAGGATCAAAACTTAATCAGGGAATAATGGACCACATTAGGAAACAAGAAGGCTTTATGATAAAATGACGCAATATTTTCTTATTAAACTAAGAGAATTTGAAATAAAAAAGTGCCTGTAATACAACTCTGCCTCATATAAAGGCCTGGCATCCTTGGCAGTTAAAATCACAATTTTAAGAAATGTGGTATTTGCATGACAGTGTTCATACTATATGAAGACTTGTTAATGTGCAGCTGACAGGGCCTAATGCAGCTCTCCAGTCTGTACAGCATTTTTTATTTTTGCACCCTCCTATTAATAAAATCTGCATGTTTCCCCCTCTTTCATTATCAGAAAGAAGCATATCATTGGTGTCATCATACCACCTCTGGCAAAACCACCCTAGAGGGGGTCTTTTTAATGAAAAGAGTTGGATTCATCTCCTATGGAAATTTTTTATCCTCTAACCAATTTTCTGTAACTACCTCTATAAGCATCTTTTGATTAAAAAAAAACAAAAAAACTATTAACTATATTCCTGAACAAAGGATCTCCCAAAACCCTGCAAATTTTCAGTTATAAGTAGAGCATGCCAATTAAAGCCCCGTGTAATGTTTTGGTTGTAAAACTGTACCTTTTTAAAGATGTCCGGTGATTTTATTTACATCCCTTTTATCAGGGCAACTGGCTCCATCTTGGATTGACACAAAAGGTCCTGTTTGATCCTGACTAGCCGAGAACAATTAGCGGGAAGACTTGAGTCTCTCTTTTAATTAGTATGTAAATGAATATTCACTTTCTGAATGTGACTGGACTATCTGCAGAATGATGGACACGAAAAGGTAAAAAAAAAAATATCTGGATTTAAAACAACCGAATGTAATATCAGATATATAAGCTTTAATAACATGGTGAACGTTGTCATGAATTTTGTTCAAGCACATACACCCACTTTGGAGACTGAAGACTGCCTGTTGTTACCCTCTTCTCTTCAGCTCCTGTGGAGTGATGAGACCTCTTCATCTACCTCCTGCTGTATTTACTCTATTACTGATTCTTGTGCAGCGTCATGATCATTCGCTGAAGGTGGAGATGGATTTTTGCAGTGGACTTGGCAGTCTTTAGGGCTCTCTAGAAGTAGTACAAAGTACATAACTTTATCTATTAGTGATAGGTGAAGAAGCAAACAGGAAATGGAGGGAGAAACAGGTATGATCATAGACAGTACAATGCATTAATTAGTAGATGGATCCACTGTGATGTCACAGGTTTGTTGAGCTGTGTTTTAAAGCCTTAGTTTGGCAATGTTGCTGCTGCCATCTTGGTTTTTTAGAGCCAAAAGTAATTATAGTTTGACAAGTGGATGGAGCTCAAGAGTGTTAGCATTACTACCAATGACTGTGTGACATCTGACAACTCGCAACTGCTGTCACTCAGTGCAGACACGCCCTCAATTATGCACAACCGCAAGCCTCGATATAATTTAAATGAGTGAGTTTCATAAAATTCCACCCCTTGTACAGTTGTAATGATAAGTTGTTGGTAATTCAACTTCAGTCAGACAACTCGCGTTATAATTTGTTTATCAAAGCAGCAAATCATAATTACAGTTTGGCGTACAGGCTCTGAGCTCATCACTTTTTGTGGATATATTTACAGAAAGATTTTTTAGAAAGTAATGAGCAATTTCAGTAAACCAGCCCTGTACAGAGCCCGCAGGTGGATGCTGGGGTGGTGACGGGGTTGCAAACTGCAGCAATGCTGATGCAGGACGGTGTCAGCAATGTCAGAGCAAAATGGAGAGTAATGGAGGGAAATTTCTGCAGTTTAAATATACCACCACATTTGTAGGGTGTGTTTGGTAAACAATTGTGGAGAGTGAGGCGAGTCTTGTGAGCATAGCGGTGCAGCTCCAGATGTCTGCGTGAACTAGCTTGCAGGCACAACTCCATCTATGATTTTGAAAAACAACTGGCTGACAAATGCAATATCAGTCTGCTGTCTTGAAACAGGCCTCTAAGCAATAGAAATTTTGACAGGAAAACAATATGGCCTCAAAGCCTGTCTCTCACATTAATATATCAAAAGACATTTGAAAAATATATCAATTTTCTCACATGATTTTTGGCCTAATACCCACACATAACCAGTCTGTTTAGTCTCACTTACTGATTTTACAGTTGATTAATAGCAAACCTTGCTTTACATCAATTGATCCATGTTTTTGTATCTTTTAACTGCAACTTAGTCACTTAGATAAAACAAAATGTAGAGTAAAAGACTATTAAAGGCAGTTTTTTCTCTCCGATTCTGGATGTTTACTCTTTCTAAATACATCAAGATGATGCACAACAGCATCACCTTCTCCAAATGCCACATTGGTCCCCAACACTCTTCCTCTGGCCCAAAGCCTTTATTTGGGATTTTCCCAAATTATTTAGGTGAGAGAGCTTCAGCGGCCTTTCTGCCTCTGCCAGTGGCACTGACACTCTGCCAATGTGCAGCAGTGGGCTTCTTGGCATCGACCTTCGTCATGGACCATTTTCATGTTTTTTTTTAGCTGCATCAACAGACAGCATGAATCACTCTGTTTGTTGATCAGAAAGGTCAGAAGGACCTGTTGGTCCTCATGTTCTGTTTTAGCTCACTTGGAAGGTCAGCAGACTTTTAAGTCCTGGGTTTAGATCTCAGGGTCAGTAAAAGTGGCTCTTTGATGTTTGGGACAAATAATTTCAAGCTTAGCACAAACTGTATACAGACTCCTAAAAGTACATCTCTTAAGCCTTAGAGGACAGTAATTTCTTGGGATCAGGCCAACAAAGTAAACTGTTAAGCTAAGCAGAATGAGGACCCCCTGTTGTACTAAGATGATGATTGAGAGGGAGGTGTTATCTAACAGGAGGTCAAATAACCTGAAACAAACAGCTCTAAGTTGAAGAATATACAGACATCAAGCCTGTATGTTTTCCTGTCAACAGTTTGCATCATGATTCTACTTTTTTCATCTGAACTAACCTGCCATTAAATTGTCTGTGAGTAATTAATTTTGCTCTTGCATGGCAAAATTTGAGGAATTGGTAACATTTTGTTTCAGTAAACTTAAATGGACAGTTTAATGTGCTATGATAGTACTCCCCTTTTTGCTTCAAGTGTTTTGTGAGGTGCTGCAGATATAAAGCTGACAATGAGTCTAGCATTTTTTGATGCAGAGTACACTGGAGGGCATCGGAGACATTCTCATGCCACAAAGTAAAAAGCAACAAAAGCAAATAACCTATTTCTTTTGCAGACCCCAGATCCATTGTTAAGATGATGCAGCACCTGCATCATCAGAATGTAAAGAACAGTTGTTGTAGGAGGAAAATCAGCACACACACACACACACACACACACACACAAAAGATTTTTTTTCAAGTTTCTGGTGCAGCATAATTATTATTGCAGACACACCCATGAACATGTTCCTACCCTTGACTCGACTCTGAACACTGATGACGTATTGTGTTTGATTCATTGTAACCGTCAATGACATTAGCTCAAAGACTACAGACACTCTTGCATTTTTAATGATTACTGTGTCACAATATTTTAAGCACTGACTGCAGCAATAACTTATTTCAAGCCACTTTTAAGGATTTGGTCAGTAGTGTTAAAACATGTTGGTGTTTAAAGAAATGTACTGAAATCCTCCGCCTTTTGTCAACAAAATTAACTCTGAAAAGTTTAGTCACATAGACCTTAAATGTGGACCCACAAGAATTAAATGATTTATGCTGTTTACAGACATAATATATTTCTTGGTATTATAAAGTGCAGTGTTAATGAAAATATATGGGCTAAATTCTTAAGTAAACTGATATAAAATATTGTACTTTTCGTTCTTTCAAACAAGCTAAACAAACAACAAGCATAGAGGAAAAAAAGAGAAATGGTTTGTATATAGAGTGTCAAAACAGTGTCTTAAACCAAAAAAAGGAGAACATTTAACACATTATATCTGTCAAGAAGATATATTATTGTAATTTTATCTTTTAGAACCAGGTAGAAGATTAAATATGACATTATACCGAATTCTACCTTTTCAGAGAGGTAAAAAAACAGAGTTGTTTTTCCAATGGTTGCATCTGTACATTTAAAAATTCACTCCTCACGGTGTGAAACAATCAGTAGTCCAGCCACTGCTGCTCAGCTGGCTCAGTGAATTCATTATTTGTCACTGGCACCAAGGGTCATGACATTGAATCTAGGGTGGTGCTGAAGGAAGATAACAAAACTCAAGCAGCACTGCTGGCTGTAATTTAGACAAATATGTTGTGTCTGATATGTCAAGGTTTGGTACAGACAGTGTCACTTGTTCAGAAAGGCCTCAATGAATGCGCCAAAGACTCGTGTCTTGCAGTGGTTTCTTCTGTTTTCCCACAAGGCTATCACTTGTAAACTGTTGTTATTCAGTCATTCATGTACACAAGATGGATGTCAGTGCTTGTTCACTTGTGGGTATGAATGCAAATCACAGGTGGTGCTTGCCCACAAACTTGCATGCAAATTAGTTTTCTCAATGGCAGAGGCACAATTTAATCACATACTTTAATCCATAGAGAGCTCAAATGACGTTCTATACAAGCTCTTGTTTCAGCAGCAGCATCTAGAAAAGAAAAAGCCCTAGTTTGCAGACATTGTGGTGTTGTGAGATAGTGTGGGATCGTGAAAGTTGTTGTCTTTACTGTTGAACAGCCACCTGGGCCAATAAAAATCTGTAAAAAGTGACTCAGGCAGAAATGTTCACAGAAGACATAATGTCTTAGAGTTTTATTACATTACATTTAGTCACATTCGCTGACTTCCTTCCTCACTGTCTGACATATCATTTGATTATTCCCACATTGTCTTTGACAGACAACCAAATGAACAAAATAACCTCAAATAAAATTATAGATTCCTCTAGGCCTGAACATTATCATAAATATTAGGGACAAATTATGAACAAAATTCTGCAAAGTATAAAACATCAGTCCATTTCTTCTTTCTACATTTAGTCCTGGAAAAATACCTTAATGCATTCACCTGTTCTGGTTCTTCTATATCAAGCTAGCATTGTTCCAGTACATGTTCCCGTCCTACACGTCCAAATTCTTTTAATTACCTGTCTTGTTTTATTGAATAACAGGTGACTACTGGCAGGTGTTGAAAAGTCTTGTATATGTGAGGATCTACATCAAAAAGAACCACAGAGGTTCTGTGTCTTTGATGTGCAACTGCTCTTTTTACCACTTCAAACAGAATAATGTGATGCAGGATAAGGACAGGAGCCAAATGGCAATGTTTATGGATTATTTACCAAAAGTTGTAGGTAATGATAAACATATGAACCCGCTCGCTGCCGTCTGTCACAACCAATTGTGCTATTGCCATGGTAACAGGTGTTGGCTCTGAAGGTGTCTATTGGTATAAATCTACAGCAAATAAGGGATTTGCACCATATGATTTCGGTGAAAAAAACATTTAACGTTGTGGGACACACTCAGTTCAGTCTGTAAATCTGCTTTAATGCAGCTCAGAGAAAATGCTAGTTCACTGACACTTAGCTGTCCTATGTACTGTGCAGTGTGGGAAAAGTCTCTATCCATGGTGCTGAAACATTAAACTACAGTTTCTCTTTCTCTATCCGTGGTACTGAAACATTAAACTACAATTTCTCTCTCTATCCATGGTACTAATATATTAAACCACAGTTTCTCTTTCTCTATCCATGGTACTGAAAAATTAAACTACACCCTTTCTGCCTCCATCTACACTTTGTGAGCATTCAACTACCATCTTTTGTCTCTGTCCATGGTTCTGGAAGGATCTCTGTTATTCTTCCTTGTGCTGAGGCATTTAACTACAGCCTTTTTGCTTCTATTCATGACTTGGAAGCGTTCTTTATATCAAGCCATGGTACTTAAATGGTTTCCGCACTGACCACAGTGCTGGAATATTTAATTAAGGCCTCCCTGCCTTTATGAATGATTTGGAAGCGATCAGCTGCTGTCTCTCTACATCCACTGTGCTGAAATTGTCTCTGTCACTCCCATTGGTGCTGAAGCATTCAGCTATGGCCTCTCTGCTTCTATCCAGGATTTTGGAGTGTTCTCTGTTTCTATCCATTGTACTGTGGTGATTTCAGTCACTTTCTATGGCACCCGAATATTCATTTACTGCTTCTCTGCCTTCATCCGTGGTTTGGAGGTATTTAACTACCATCTCTTTGTCTCTGTCCATGGTGCTGAAATTATTTCTGACACTCTTCTTGATGCTTAGGCATTTAACTACATCCTTTTTGCCTCTATTCATGGTGGTGAAACATTCAATTGCAGCAACTCTCCCCCCCCTCTCTCTCTCCCTCTCCCGCTCGCTCCCTCTCTCGCTCGCTCTCTCTCTCTCTCTCTCTCTCTCTCTCTCTCTCTCTCGCTCTCT
>JAPZDZ010000011.1:11936936-11946999 GCA_029783805.1 Acanthurus tennentii
CTCTCTCTCTCTCTCTCTCTCTCTCTCTCTCTCTCTCTCTCTCTCTCTCTCTCTCTCTCTCTCTCTCTCTCTCTCCATGATTTGGAAGCATACTCAATTTCTGTCCATGTCACAGAGATGGTTTCTGTCACTCTCCATGGTGCCTGGAATATTCAATAACAGCCTTTCTGCCTTTATCCATTGTTTGGAAGCATCCAACTACTATCTGTCTCTATCCATGCTACTGAAATGGCCTCTGTCCCCGACCATGACTGGAACATTTAAATGCAGTGTCTCCCCATTGTGCTCAAGCAATCAGGCCTTGTCCTGGCTCTTAATGAAGACTGACGCATCATAAGTTTTGACAGTAACTGTGACTCCTACTGTGGTTACCCATAAAAGAAGGATGATGTGAAAAGAAATAATAATTAACAACATCATATCATAAAATTGTTACTCAGTAAAACAAGTCTTTATGTGAGTAGCTTTAAATGCTTACATCTATGGTTATTTAGTAAAAATTGAAAATATTGAAAAATAATATATGTACAGTTACATTTAAAGGGTATTTTATTCAATTAATTAAATGTGTTCAAAAAGAGGAACCCATAGTGAAGTGTTAACCTTTTCGATTTTCTTACTCTATCTGCAACTCTCAGCAGAAAGTACAGAGAATACAAGATTTGGTCATGAAAAACTGCATTTTTATTGTAATAAAGGAACTTGGCTGGTTCATTTGGTTTTAAAGGCGGATGGTGCATCAGAATAAGCTGCATTCTCTACACAGATAATACTTGTTAGTAGAATCAAATCATTGACGGTTTGGGTTTTGTAATGGGAAATATAGACCAAAAGAAAAATTCAAATATCACCAGAATTATCCTTAATTGCCTCTGCATTATTGTAACATAAAAAAATGCCTTTATTGAGGTATGCCTCCCTTTTTTTCAAAACGGGAATTAAACAAGAAACAGGAATTATATTTTTTTATAGCCATTACCCTGTGTAACTGCCTGATATTCTCTGTTAATCACATACACAGAAGTTCAAATGGTTTTAAACTGCTTTAAACTATTCAAATTTTTTCATTTCAGTTTCACTTATCATTTTATGCACACATATTTCAGATGAACGAATTCATTTGAATCTGCTGCTGCTCATAGTTAAATTGTGGGTGAATAATCACTAAGAACATGCTTTCTGGGCAATGCCTCCTTCATCTCTGCTCTTAATATTACTGCTCTTTTTTTATTCTACAGAGATTCGTGAGGCCTTCAAAGTGTTTGACCGGGATGGAAATGGCTTCATCTCAAAGCAGGAGTTGGGGATGGCCATGCGCTCGCTGGGTTATATGCCCAATGAGGTGGAGCTGGAGGTTATCATCCAAAGACTTGATATAGATGGTGCGTTTCTTTTACTCTCTCTTTGTGTTAGCAAGTTCAAAAGTGCACAGACTTCACTGATGAGTTGCTGTGTACAGTGATCTGTGATCTGTTCATGTTTCTGTTTGTTTCATCAGGTGATGGTCAAGTTGGCTTTGATGAATTTGTCACATTACTTGGTCCTAAACTCTCCTCAGCTGGAATGCCTGATAAGTTCCACGGAGCAGACTTTGATTCAGTGTTTTGGAAGGTATATGTTGTTATTAGTATCACCAATCAAGTCTGTGCCTTCTCCTTTATCAGTGTGCCTTTATCTATTCTCTCTCCTCTTTTAAATAAGTTTTCCATCTGGCCTTTCAGATGTTTTATGATAGAGAGACATCTAGAACATTTGAAATTACTTTACACTACCTAGTGATAAATGATGTAGCCATAAAGAGAAATATTTCTACCATTTTTATGGCATTATGCATTATATTTCAATGTACTTCTCTGACTTTGCTCAGAATACCAAAGTTCTTCTTTTCAAAGGCCAACACATATAATTACGATTACAGGGCATTACATTCACATTGCATTTAGTTTCATATAAATTATCAATCATATCAATAAAATGTGTTCAGTATTTGATATAATGGCAAATAAATGTTGTTTTCAAGCAACAACCCAGTGATTATTCTCACTGAAACAGAAGTTTTTCCTGTGTTAATAACACCTTTTATGGTGTTTTCTGTCTTTGCAGTGTGACATGCAGAAACTTACCGTGGATGAGCTGAAGAGACTGCTTTACGATACTTTCCGTGACCACCTCACCATGAAAGACATTGAGAACATCATCATGACTGAGGAGAGTCACCTGAACAGCCCAGAGTCCCATGTGGACATCGACAGTAGGTTGCATACAGATTTTATTTCATACTTTGCTAAGGCGTTTTAAAGCTCTGTTAATAATCTCAGATGTGCTGATATTTTTATTGTAATTCTTTCCACAGCAAGCCCAACACAACAGGAAAAACACACGTGTGTGCGTAAAAGCCTGATTTGTGCCTTCGCCATCGCATTTATCATCAGCGTCATGCTCATTGCAGCAAATCAAATGCTCCGCAGAGGAATGAAGTAAATGCTTGCTTCCAGCTGGTTAAACACACTTGCAAGAATGGACAATGAAAAAGCAAACATCGACCAAAATACTTGAGTGTTTTGGGTTTTGTTAAATGTCTTCATCACCCACTGTGATTCTATCACAGCTTCTCTCTGTAATGGATGAAATGATGTCATGCAATGGTTTTGTATGGCCACTAATTACAGCATACAATGGTAAAAATAAAAAAAAAACACAGAATGAAAGAAAGACCTTTCAAGGGCTGATTAGTATCTTAAAACTGTAGTTTCTCAAAGATTAAAATTTCTGATGTTTTCTAAAAAATTAGATAGGAAAGTTGGCTGTAAGAGCCTTCATTATTTTAGTGTGCAGTGCTATAGAAATAGCTGTGCTGTGTCTAATAAATCAAAACATTTAATGCTGTTGATGAGAAATCTGCTGTTTGGAATAATGATAGTGATAAAGCAATACAAAAGTGTTGATGGGCAACTTATTAAGTAGTTTTAAATAACCAAAACATAAGGATAAATGACCTGGTACTGCATAATGTGTCTCTTTAAGTCTCTGTTCATGTCAGTGCCAAAATCTCCAGTCCTGCTAATATTCATTTCTACATAGTTTGCTGAACCAAAACCATCTGTAATATAAGTCTGAACAAAGAAGCTGCTCTTAACTCAAAACACAGGATACTAACTCAAAACACTCAAAACACATTCTGACAACTTTTTAGCCATGCTAGCATGACTTTCAAGACGGAGATGTCGATTTGACAGTTTACCACTTTGATCCAGACTGAAATATTTCAACCACTGGACATTTATGTGTCCAAGACAATAAATCCTTTTGACTTTTATTATCCCCTGACTTTCACTGTAATGCTACAGTCCAATCAAAGCTACTATCCATGTGAAATATTACAATATCTTCCTAATGGATTGTTCCAGTTTTAGGATGGACACATATGGTTCCTGTTGGATGTATCCCAATGACTTTGGTGATCCCCTGATTTTCCTTTACCGTCACCATGAAGTTGACCTCTCTGGTTTTGAGTGAAATATCTTAACAACTACATGCTGGACTGTCGTTAAATTTGGTACAGACATTTATGTTCCCTTAACAATAATTATTTTAACTCTGGTGATCCCTTAGCGCCACCATGAACCAATTTTTCTATTTTGTCTAATACTTTGTTTAATGACCAAATTCCTGTAAACAACTCTGTATACAACTGTTTAACTCAATGTTATTTGTTATTTGTGTTTAGGGCAAATGTTAGCATGCTCATACCTGCTAAACATTAGCATGTTAGTTTTGTCAATTGGAGCATGCTGCCATGCTAGCACTAGATTTAGCTCAAAGCACTGCTATGCTTTAGCACAGCCTCACAGAGCTGCTAGCATGGCTGCATACTCTTGCTAAAATACTGTGAAGCTGCATGCAGCTTTAGCATTGCAGAGGATGTCATGAAATCATACAAATCTGTCAAGTGTGCAGTTTATTACTTTAAATACATGCAGAATTCAACAGTTTCTAATTTTGTAAAGCATCATGTCATCATCCAACAAGTCCCAGGTTAGCTTGAACTCAAGTAAAGGCACATGATATTTACAAGTAAAGACAGGAGAAGAAAAAAAGTTTATTTCCCAATATTTTTCACGATGACAGTAAGAAGTACAAAGAACCCACCAATGGAAAAATAAACTGGTGAACAAGCACATGAACCCACTGGACAGCACTGCCGAAAAGAACAGGTGGAAAGACAGGGACTGTATGACATGCGGACACAGGCTAGTGACCCTCAAACACAGACTGTGGACTGCTGGCTCACATGCAGAGAAACCTCATGGTCCATTTCTAAAGATGTCACGCTTTTCTAAAAATTAATGGGTTTGTTTTAAAGCTCAGAGTGAGCCTTCTTGGCTGAGCAGCTTGGGATTGCTTCGTGAATCAAACAGCTGCTTTCCCCAGCTGAAAAGTGAACTGCAATGTTCAAATAAAAGGCAGAACAAAGACAGAAATCACAAAATCCCTCATAAAAAAATCAGCGTGTGTGCATGGGCATTTATGCAAAAAAACAAAACAAAAAAACACCCAGACTATAAAGGTCCAGTATGTAGGATTCAGGGGATCTATTGACAGGACATATAAGCAATCAAATAAAATATTCAAATATGTTTTCATTAGTGTACAAAAACCTGAAAATAGGAGTGTTGTGTTTTTAATACTTGAGAGGAGGCATTTTATATCTATAGACAAGCTTGTTTGACCGAAATAGAACCAGTTCTAGTTGTGTGTCACACAAGATTTTTTACTATTTGGAGCATTCTGACCAAAAAGTTATTGGCTTGCAGTAAGTTGGAAAGTTGGTCCTCAGCAGGAACCTAACACGAGCAGTTTTTCAGGGGAACCAAAGTGGACATTTTTAACTCTACAGGTCTGTTGATGACGTATCCAGGCTAGTTGACCAGATAGCACCACGGTTCCAAGAATCCTGAACAGATCAGGTTCAAGCACCAGATCCTCTTTGGTGGAAGAATGCCCAAAAAAGAGCTGGCCTTCTTGCCCAGAGCTCACCATGTCACACCGCTGTCTTCCCAGGATGATCAAACCAAACACTGGCTGCAGAGAGAGCATTTTGATTTTTTTTTCACAATATTCTTAGCCACCACAGGTTTTACTACACTCTAGAAAGAGAAACTTGAGCAGATGGGGCACATAATTATTTGCAATCTGCAACCTCACCACTAGATACCACTAAATCCTCAACACTGGACCTTTCAGACAGCACATTGCTGGTAAAACATGTTTCCTACTTCCTACATGCACAGTGTTGTGGAATACTTTAAATCTGTGCATTCATAGCCTAACAGCCACCAAAAGGGAGTCCTAGCGAGTCACAGTCAAAGACAGCTGAGCTGCTGTACAACCCGAGCTGCCAGCTGTGGACAAATTTAACCACAACACCTTTGTTTCAACAAAACTAGGTGTTACCTGTCACATTTAAAGCAAAGGAGAACGAGGGATTTCCAATTCACACAACACACTTGCATGTACATTAAACTAGAAGTAAATGTGTGTGTTAAATGTGTGTAAGATCAAATTTTGGATTCTGATGTATGTATTCAAATAATTATGCAATTTGTAAAGTGATCATTGCAAAAAAAAAATAATCTCAGTATTTGACATTTTCCTGTAAATGTCAAATTTTTGTGGACGTGCAGATGATATGAAAATACTAACTACTTTGCAGTATGCTGTGAACAATAATTTAACATATCATGAAAAATGTTGTTTTCTGGCTTTTACATGGACCACCAAAACAACATATTGTTTAAAGTATGACATGGTTATATTTTCTTACTTGAAAGTGATACATTAAATCTATGTGATTTTATTATGAATGTAACCATAATCTTTTGTATAAAAGAAAAAGTCAAAAAATAGACAAAAAATATCAGATTTCTGATGCATTATTTCCAGGTTGACTGGACATATTCAGATACAAGTTCTTGTGTGTACTAAGGCCATACACTTACATTAACTTTTCTGATTTAAGATTCATTTTTCAGAATGTGTCATCAAGAAATATTTGTCAAATTTGACAAGTTTTAGAAAAGGCTATATATATTTTTTCTTGCTCTTTTTATCTTAAAATTTATCAAATCTATATCACAAAAGGAAAAGTTTGAAAAGTGAGAATCATCCTGGCAATAAAATTGATATGTTATCTCATATATAGTAGCTCTTTATGTATGAAATACCTAAATGACATCACATTACCTCATCACATGAACATATCATGTAAGGTATGGGTTCTGTGTGGATGTAAAATATAGTTATTGTGTCAAATCATGTCTTAAGACTTATAAGCAAATATTGTGTCTTATTCTGTATGTCACAGTGATTTAATGAGCAGATTTATGTGCACTTTGTCTGACCTGTTGTTATAAATTTTATTTGGATTGTAGCTGTCTTCTGTTTTGTGCCTTTGTCCTTTGGAGTAAGAACTGCACTCTCATGCCTTGACTTAAAGTAGCTTTAGAACTTTTAGAAAGATGGGAAACCCATTTTTGCAAAACCATCACCACTGACATAAATGAATCTAATTCTAACTGTATTTTTGACTTGAAATGACTCATCAGTAATGTATCAGTAAGTATTCATGTATTAACTTTCTGTCTCCCCGGTTCTTGATAAGAATTTCTCTAACTTTCCAGTTAATATTTGTAGAACCACCCTACTGTGCAACATTACTAGTAAATTTTAATGTCTAGATTAGAACATCCAACACTGTTTAATTTCTGTAACTATTACTGCACATGTAGAGGTTACTGCATCAGTTATACACTAATGTAAATGGTGTTTAGATGCATGTAGTCCAATAAAGACAAAGACATTAAAAATGTGTCTTCTGCTCCTTTCTTTTTGTTCACAAAGGTGACACTAGTTAGAAAATAAGGCAAATGAAACATCAAAAAAGGGAACATTTGATGTGTACATTTAAACACATAGTTGATACTAAAAGGGAGAAAAGAGAGGAAAAGAGAGAAGGTGAGCAGATCTGGGTGCAAATGCTTTTCAGGGAAACAGAGTGGAACATGGGGTTCATTCCTCATTCAGCAATTTCAGAGCAGGAGAGGAGAACAGTCAGGATCTGTTGGTGTGATGGCCCCGACGGTGCAGCATCCGGCATTTTAAGCACGCTTAAGTAACAGAGCACAGCACACAGCCTGCATGGAGGGAAAGACAATTTCAATGTAGATATACAGCGGCTCACTTTATGTGGTAGCATTTACACAAACACCCGGGCTTTGGAATGAAGAATTACTGTAGTTAAAAAAGGCTTACAAGAGTTGGTGGTGAGCACAGCAGCAATGGACACGATGAGGTTGAGATGTAAGAGGATTAGATCTGTAATAAGGAGGTTTAGTGTCACTTTCTTCAACGTTATTAGATTCAAGTCATGACTGTTTATGTCAAATTTGTCTAGGTGCCAATTGAAAGGCAAATTATTCAGAAGAGGGATCCAAACAAGCCTCAGAGTGCATAAAGAGATCCAAAGTTGTCTTAATGAATTTGTGAATTGCTGATTGTCTCCATGTAGACTGAGATTTAATAGATAGAAATTACTGCTACGGAGTGATATGAGTGCAAAGGAGGATTATGGGCTCATATATAATAAAGCTCAACATCACCAAAATTAAATATATGTGTGTAGACTTAAGGAGAAAGTCATACACGCTCATTCACTCATTAGGATTCGGGCCACTGAACACATTTAGTATTACAGACATGAGGGTACTGTAATTGATTACAAACTAACAAGTAATGACAACGCAGTGGCCATGAAGAGGAGTCCATCAATGACTGCACGTCCTCCAAAAGCTCATCTGTTCTGGTGTGTGTACAAAACTCAAAGGGTGTCTTTCTGCAGCTCCTTGGTAGAGTCGGTCATCAACTGGTAATTGATAATCTTTCAATAAGTGACAGAACAGGTTGCAACATATTGTCAAATTTGCCACACAGATCACTATTGAACAATTAGTCTGACCTATCCCACATCTTCCTTTAGACTACCACAGTCCAGGTGTGATACTTTAACCTTTCAGGCCACTTAACTGTTTAATGCACATGATGACCCGGCTGACAGTTTACTTATACTGAGAGCCAAAGATGGTGTAAGTAATGTGTAATGGTTTCTGGTTGTCATTTGATCTATTTGTGTATTTTGTCATGTGTTTTGTGCTTGAATCCATTTGCCAATAACAATAAGTTTTACCTGGCTGCAAGACAAATTCCCCTCCAGGTGCAATAAAGTTCAATATGAGAACTCAGAACTCTAACATGGCTTAAAATAAGTTGCTGGACTTGTACTTTTTAAGACTAAACGTTATTTACAGATACCTTCTTTGTCTTGTAAACAAGTTTGCATTTAGTGTTTCTCACAAAAACAGCTTAAATCTTAATGTTTATTAAATATATTCCATGCATTTTCTTCCTCATTTATATTTCATTTGTATTTTTATTGCATTTAATCCCCACAAAGCTGTTTTTTTCATTTTTAACACAAATCTTTTTTTTTGTGTCTGTTGCTGTGACAGAAACAAAACTGAGGCAATAATGTAAAAAGATTTTAACCAAAGCAATACTAGTGGTCAAAAACCCCACAGGGTACCTTTAACTAAGTAATTAGGAAGGTTAAGTCCAAGTAAAAATGGACACATATTTTATACAGGAGACCCGGCCAATGACAGAACAGGAGTTGGACAAAATGATACCAAACAGAAAAAAAAACACAATTTAATGAGGATTCTGTATTAAGTAAACAACATAGGTCAAAGTATATACATCCCATAATAAGAATTTTTAAAAAGCAAATACAATTATAAATACATTAGTCATAAATCAAAGGACTTGCATGAGGCTCTCTGATAAAAAATATTTCTTAACTTTCAAGGTTTGGAAACTTACATTATGAAATTTAATCCAGATCATCAGTTTGCCACCTTCACTGTTTAGAAAGTAAAATAAGGTTTTTCAGAAGTTGAGTTGGAAATAAAATTCACTCAGATCAGTGATTCCCCCAGTGGTGCAGTACAGGATTAAAACAAACAAAAAATATTATTTCCAACAGCTCAGCAATCTTCCATTTCCTTTGGGACTTTGTGAATTGAAACGTAACTCCTTGAAAGAGTCTCTGTATAAAAGGCACTCAGTTACACACTCTTGAATTCACCTTTCCGTGTTTTGAAAATCCCTTATTTGTGAAAATAAATAAATTTTGTAGATTCATAACAACAAATCAGCATTTGATTATCAACTGAAAACCTCATTTCAAACCTTGTTACTCCAAAAACAAACCTCAGACAGTCTCTTAATAACACTGGTATTCTGTATATCCTCCTTTTATTAATGCTACACATCCGCTTTGCACTGATTTGAACCACAAAGTGAGTATCTCTCAGCCCCACTCTGTGTTCACTTTAACTTTCCAACCACCTGGAGGTGGAGGTAGAAGAGAGGGTGGAAGGTCAGGAATGGAGAGGAGCTGTGGAGGAACATCACTTTCTGCTTGGTCCTCTGCGGTGTCTTCCTCAGCTTTCAGATCTCTGCAGAGATAAATAATTAAGCAGCTGAACTCTAAATCAACCTGGATAATCATTAGCCATGCAAACCATGTGTGACTTTGTGTCATGTACAAAACTGCACGTGCATACCCTTTGGTGCTGACAGTGGACTGCTTCAATTTCCTTCTGGAGAGCCATTCTTCTACATTTCTCTCAGGCATGAAACTGTCTTCAGAGTTCTCTCTGAGCTGCCTTTCCTCTGAAAGAAATAAAATCTCACTTTTATTAACACACAGCAATTTGTAACTGTATGCTATTAAAAGAAAATTTAACTGTTCACCTCATTATAAAAGATCATTTTGAACAATTATGACATTTATACTTTGCTTTGCAGCAAGCAGCACTACAGTTTCAGACCCAAGCTCACCTTCCACTTGTCTTTTTAAGTTAAATAGGTCAGCTTCTGACATGTGGGAAAACCTGCAGTTAGGACCAAAATCGCAAATTCCTACAAAAAGGGAAGAAAGGGAACA
>JAPZDZ010000011.1:11958196-11991959 GCA_029783805.1 Acanthurus tennentii
GACACCTGTACCTTACACATGACATTGGTTAAATACTGTCAGATGACTTTGGATAGTGATGCATTTCTGTTCAGACTGAAAGCGTGCATTTCTAAACCAGACAGACATACCATTTGGTAATAGAAGTTAAGGACACCAAGAGCCTTGCATAAGTTGCACCAGGGATGAGTATATATAGACTGGACAGACCATTTCTGACATCAGTAACTGTCTAAGTGTTGAAAATCCGACGCCTATATGTGCAGCATTTCCTTGGAACCTCTATGGCCACATGACTATGTGATGTAAGTCCCTGTATATCCCTCACTTACTGTTTACTTGAAGTATCTGAGCTGAGTGTTGTCATACCTAGTGGGAAACTGATCTGGTCACACATTCCCAGCAGCTGTCCAAAGTAAACCTTATTCTCAGTGGGTAGAAGGCCCATCTCATTCATCCTAAAAAAAAACACAGAAAGAAAACACACACACACACATTACAGGGTTGTTACATAATAAAAGCTGGAGCATGGTATTCCACTACTAATGTGGTTATATGATTTTGTTAATCTTCTAATGGCTTTGGATAATTGACAAAGAATGTGTTTCACTTAGTGTAGACCCTGGCATCTGTTTAAGTCTTTAGAATTAATCCTCTATGAATGAGAGACTAAAGGCTTTTGTGTATTTTCAAGGAAAATCAGCACTTAGTACATTGCCAAATGTTTTACTGTGTTTTAATGCTCCACAGAGGCCCAAGAACCTACATTTCTAGGGTAAACTTCACTGTGTCTTCATTGTGAGTTGCGACCATGATATTTGCTTTTCTGCTGTGTTCAATCTCCTCCAGCACGTACTCCAAGCACCTGGACATATAACAGAGCAGATGATTAGGATTCGAACATTTCCTAGCTAAACCATAAAGGGCTTTGATGATGACTCTATACTTACTTGTGATACATCCTGTTAGTGGCCTCATAGTCTGGGTTTATTGGGTCTTCGTAGCCAATCTCCTTGGCCCTGTCTCTCTCTTGGTACATGTAGGCTCCACGGACCAGTTTGGCACCAAAGTACCAGCCCTCCCGCCGTGACAGCTCAATGTCCACAGTGACATTGTCATAGGCTTCCTAATACAAAAAGAAACAACTACTTTCAAACTGTTCTTACAGGGCAAGAGGACTCCACGACTATGGAAACAAAATTTAAATGGAATATTTGTTCCCAAATGCCAAAACACGTAAGCCATCTTTAATGTGAGTTTACAGTTGAGACAGCTGATACAAACGGAGGGGATTTGTATATATAAACAGAAATAAAACTGTCATGATTAGCTGCAATGAGGGGACTGTTGCCTCACCTTGAGGTAACACTGGTAAGTGTTGAAAATGATTGGCTTCTCTCTGTTAAATTTCCTCTGCATTTCCAGGGTCAGTCGACTAATAGCAGGTTGGAAGTACGTCTGCTCAGCGTCCACCATCAGCCTTACCCCATTCTCCATGGCATGCTGGAGTGCAAAGAGAGAATTTACAGTTTATATGACCAGAAATGGCACTCCTCGTTATTGTGCAAGACAGGCAGAGGTTTATCACAAGAACAAACACAATTCAGTTCTCATTTCCGTGAACCAAGCCTTTGAGTGTAATAATCTAGATTTGACTCTTAAAATAATTAACTATATGATCATTATCTTGTTTTGGTATCCTTACCTTGGCCAGAATGTCCACTCTCTGCAGCATTCTCTTCATTTGCCTCTCCTCCTCAGCTGTAAACTTGTTCAACAATGGTTCCAGGTGGCCTGACTGCACAACCAACACAAAAAAGATTTATATACCTTTATCTTATCCTTAACTGTTTAGGAGAAACCCATGAACTCTCTGAGTATATGCCAGGGAGAGCAGAGGTTGGGTGGGTGTGGGTCCTGTGTCCCTAGTTTCTCTGCCCTCAAAGCACCAACTCCATGAACATGTGCACTGAGACTTGACTCATATCAACACTGCAGATGTGCAGAGCACTGTAAGTCCAACATAATATGTTTTTACTCCATTAGAACAAATGCTTACATGCAGGAAGAAGAAGATATGAAATTCAGTCTGCAAGTTATCTTGAGACAAGAACATCAAGTTCTTGTACCAACAAAACTTACATCAAATTGTTCCCACAAAAAGGCAAAGAAAAAAACAAGTCTGACGACGAAAACTGTTTATTTACCTACTTCAGTTTTTTGGACCTTATAATTTCCATTACGATTAACATTAACCGTTAAATTCAAAGGTCTAAAATGCAAAGGTCTGAATGAAATGTTCATATGTTGGCTGCTCACTTTACCATCTATATGACTCACCTCCACATTTGGCACCATAAGCAGATTGGAGATTTTTGTTGTGTCATTTATTAAACTGTTCCAGTCCAGCAGATCTATTGTTCTGAATAAAAAGAGGAGAAAGTGCATTTAAGAGTTGGTTTTTAACTACTGGTCCTTTCATGTTTGTCTCTGTGTAATTAGCATTTCAAGTTAAACACTCCCTGTTTCTCTAAAGATTTAACAGGAACTCAACGACTTAAAGCCAGAGGCTCTATTGTATTGATAAATGCAGTACAAAAGCGGTTTCATTGCATGTGATACCCTTACCCAGACAAACCCAGCCTCTCTCCAGTAAACCAATTCTCAATGTCGTCTTTGGCTCCCACACCCAGCTGAGTCAAACTTTCCTGCAAAGAATTTTTTCATTGATTATTAATTTAATTGATTATATAATAAGCACGAGGCACTTTAAGTTATAAATGTTTAACATTTTTTAGAAACTACTACTACAAAGGAATTGAGAACACCAGTCACAAATGATTATGCATTACACTTGCAGAGAGAAGACAAACCTTGAGCTGTTCCAGCTCCAGTTTCTGCTCCAAAACCATCATTTCAGATTTCCCCTGTTGTGCTGCAAGGAAGTTAAAGAACCGCCTCCATTTTACCAGGACTTCTGAAAACTGGAGCTGTAAAAGTCACAACAATTCATCAGAAATCAAATTATACTACTGCATTTGAATCATATTGTATAATCAGTTACACCACTGAAGACAATTGCCAGGGTTTGTACATTGGGAATTATGATGATACTGATCAATTAGCAACTATTAAACCATAAAACAATACATAAATGGCTAATATTCTATTTTCTTATTACCTTTTAATGTTAATCTTTTGCAAGTGTATAGTTTGTACGTATTAGATCTGGTGCACTGTTGTTGCACACAGCTTTATCTACATCCTGAATTAAATGCAAGTTAATATTTAAGACATGAACTTACCAGGAACTGTGGACGTCCAAGTGCAGTCATTTTGATGGCAGAAAATCCATCTGCAGAAGCTCCCCCTGAAAAAGATCCCAAACTTTATATCTTTGGATGTTGTATGACGCTTATCCCATTTTATATTATGTAATTTAGTTCTGTCAGTTATATTGGGGATGTTTGTTTTTTGAACAATGTGCAGCCATTATGACAATATTAACCAAACAGATTATGCTCTTAATTGCTGTCTCACAAATCTTGCTACTTACCAGAAGCTTTAATGCAATTTATGAATGTCTCCATTTGGTTGTCACATTTGGCCTCATCTGCATAGAAGTAGGTACGAGCACTAATAACACCTCCACGCCTGTCCCCAAACTGACGATGGGCCTTGTATTTCTTTTCACGATGATCAGCGTCTGGAAATAAAGTAAGTTGACATTAGCTGCTGGACATAGAAAAGAGGTTTCATAAAGACTTCAAGCTTTTAATCACACATTTCAGGCACAATGTTGTATTTTGTACTGCTGGTACTGGGAGTTAAATGTCTTCATCACATTTTTATCAGTTACATCATCAAAGTCATAATATTCGGAAAAAATATTTAATTCTAGAGATACTTAAATATTAAAAATAATTTATGTTTTTCACAACTTGATTCATTTCAAATGCTACAGTAGCACATCTGAATACTATTACTAAAAGTACTGATGTTATTATTACATGAGACTTCGGAACAAAACAAGAGAAAGTACTGGTAGGTAAATGATGTACTTGAGTTTCAGACATCCACCCTGCAACATGAACTGAGGTTATTCCCATTGTTTCAGCTTCACTGGAAATTTCAGACCTCACCAAATCCAGATATATCCAGTGCTTTCCATGCAGGACAACACAGCTTCATGACTACATACCAGCCCTGACATTTGTGTTGCATTAAGGCCAAGCTGAAGTTGCTGACTATCAAAGCAAACCAGTAGTTCAGTTATGCCAGTTGCTGGCCTTGTCTACTATACAGTATTTATTTTAATTTGGACACTGCAGTGCATGTATTGTTGATATCTGCTTACTAATATTTTTAGAATTACTATTTCCTTTTATATTTGCACTTGTTCCTATTTTTGACTGCAACTACAGCACATTAATTTCCATTAGGACAAATACAGCTCAGTTTATCTTATCTAAGCCATGAGCTACTGCATTAAGCATACAGTAGCTGATAATGCAACGGATTTGGAAAATCAAACAGTTACACCATACAGTATTACATTAAAGAAGTCAAAAGTTAAAATACAAACCTGGACTTTCTTTCTCTGCTTCAGATACACATGAACTGAAATAGAGAGATGGATTGCAATTAGAAAAGAACATTAAAAACATGCTAAAACAGTTCACATTTCAAGGCATAAAAGCAGGGCTTTGTTTTCTTTCAGCTCTTTAATTTCCACTGCCCCTTACATTGTCTCATATCAGCTAATTAATTAGACAGTATGCCAATAGTAACCATAAAACTATTTTACCATGATATAAGAAGATTATTTATGGTTAAAAAAAGAAAATGTTTTGTTTTAGGAATCATTTTAACCAGTCTTGCTTGGATCTTTTCATGCATTTTCTGGTGATGGTTCAAGGCATGTTGCAACATGAGCTGCACCTGGGAACAAAAAGAAAGACTTTTGTTTTCTTCATGGAGCTAACTGTCTTTAATTTCTGTGAGCTTAAATTGAGATAACTGCCTCTTCTCAAACCATGTGGATATTAAATGTGGAAATATAGATTCAGTTCAGCTTTCGTATGTTTGTGCTTAGTAAGATAATCCTCAGTTAAAGAATAAATAACCTTATTTCCTCTTAGGGCTGTTGCATAACTCCTTCGTGTTTGTGAGCCCTCTCTTGGACACGACTCAAAAAGCCTGCCAGCCTTTTCAGTTAGTACAACGCCCTGCTGAGTAACCAGCCCAACCAATCAGGGGAGAGGGGTCTGTCTTCGCTGACCAATAGAGGAAATGTACTACTTTGCTACCTCAGATTAACATATTAGGGTTTCCATTACAGTCTGTTTATGGCAAGGAAAAATACTGTGGATAACATGACTAAGTTGATAAGAAACATAACAGAAGCCAGACCTGAAATGATTCAAGTGAACTGATAAAAAACTACAGCTCATTTGAATGTTTTAGACTTTATGTTCTACATGTAAATAATGGATTCAGGGAATACAGAAGGACATCATTTAATACAGACACATGCAAGGAAAAAAAAAATCACATGGTATTTAACTAAAATGGTCTGACAAAGTTTTTAGCCTGTATTTATATGTTTTTGAACAGTAAAATTACTGTTTGAGGGCATATTCTGTACACCTGCACCAAGGTTGGTTGAACCCACAAGTGGAATCAAGGACAAAACCCTATGGAGCCATATCATATTAACAGCACAGTAACTGAGCCAAGGACAGACGTACTGCGCTCAATGACAGTTAAACATTGTATACTTTGGTGTAAAGACAATGACTAACTTTAAGTCAAGTAATTTTACTTAGTTATTTCATTTTTTTTTTTTTTGGAAAAATTCACTGTATCAGAAGCAGAATAGGACTAACTACAATTTATTTTTCTTAAACTTTGACTTTGGATCATAAAGATTCTGCTGTTACGCTATTATTTTTAGAAACTCATTAATACAACAATTTTCCATTGCTGTGCAATTTCTACTGCAACCAAGCATAAAGAGGGGCAGGGGAGGGATTCTCTCCTTTAAAGGCCTCTTCCGGTTTCTTCCAGTTTGCCAGGTGTCCACGAGACAGCATGTGCTGGATTAGAAACTGATACTGCTGTGGAGCTCGTGATATTGGACAGCACAAATAAACTTGGCTCAACAGGGCTGTTCAGGTTAATATGATATGTGACTCATACATGGGTCTTCATCTCATGCACAAATTACACCTATCAAAAGAGACATTTTATGTATGTTTGGTTTAAAACTACAGCACAAAATTTCACACTATGTGAACCACAAAGCACATTGAGTAAATAACCTGCATTGGAACCTTTATGGAGCTCCTGCTAAGTTAGATGTAAACATTACTTACTCCATTTCCTTCTTCTCTGCCTCCTCTTGTGTCAAATCTTCTTCAACACTGTAGTCCAAAACTGCTCCCACACCAAAGGCCTGATTCTTCTGAATTAATGGTTTGATAGAGTTGTGATCTTCCCCTGCCACAAACTGACCATAGAAGGTCATCTTCATCAGCTTCTCAAACATCCACTGACCCAGCAACTTCTTACTCATCTCCATCAACTGAAGAAAAACAAGCACAAGTTATTCTTTCGCTATTGTTAATTATTCATTATTGTAACTTAGCAATATGGTATTATAAACTTATTATATTAGCTCAAACCTAGTCTGTTGGATACCATGACGTATTACGCAGTAATATGTACTTACACCCGAAGTTGTATTAGAGCTTTTTTTACATCAAGGGCAACTAGGTAAACTGAATCAATGAATGAATCATCTCACCTCTTTGTTCTTTTCAACAAGGATGTCAATTGAGCAAAGTTTGAACACCAGCAGACTTCGAAGCAGTTCAATGTTGCCTTTACTTTTATAGGCTTCCTCAGTGTTATCGAAGTCGATGTGGACTTTATTTAACGGCATATTTGTTACACTTTTGGTCTGGCTAATGAGTTCAACCGGAACAGCTTCTACCAAGGTGCATCCGTCAACGTGTTGATCTTTCTCCTCTTGGTTCTTGGTGGATGCTACTGTTGACCGACATCTTCCAGGTAAAATGCGTATTTTGTTGACTTTGCCCGAGTTTGCCCTCACGAGAACCGCAGCAAACTTAGCGTAAGACATGTTTGACTTTTCTTCCTAAACCAAATGCTTGTATCTCACCGCCTCGCCGTTTCGTCGTTGGGATGTTGTGCAGTGTGCGCGCGCTGGCCGGTCATATTTGAATCTGTCTCGCGCTGGGGGGCGGTGCCTCACGTGTTCAATCACGACGCCTGGCATGATGCGCGTACCTGTGCGTGTTCTCGCGCTTTCCTCATATGCATTCGAGTCAAACCTGTTGCAAACACAGTAAACAACAAAGCTTGTGGATTTATGGACTCCTAAGGCACACATAAATTAACTCGTTGGTGGCAATAATCTTTTCATTTCACAGTGACTAAAATAAGCAACCAAGGAATTTTTTAAATATATATATATATATATATATATGAGTACCACATTTCACACATTTCATCCATAGTTAGTTATGCATCAGATCGTTTAGCCTTTGAAGGTGTATGATGTTAACACTTATTTTAAATTCAAACCCAAGATTTTTTAATATTATTTTTATTTTTGCGACATTCCTTCAAATAAGAAATATTCTAGATGTGTTTTGCTACATTTTTAATGTCAAATTCCGCATGACATATTTGATATTTTTAAAACACAGAAACCCCACACATGCTTAAGTGTTATAGGTTTTGCAAAGTTTTACTCAACAGCATGACTTTGTACTCACTCAACCAGTGCACTGTGATGTTTAGTGAGGTCTTTGCATTGTTTTGAGCCTACCACAAAGCCCTTTCAATGAACTGAAATAAAAGTCAAATTCAATGATTCAGTGACACTACCGCAACCTGAAACAACTATGACCAATACATATTTGGAATGTGTACATCAATTACAGGGCTACGACAACTGCATTGAATTGCATTATGTCTACTTATTTTTTTGTCTATATGAAATTTGCGTTACTTTGTTTTTAGTGTGCGCACTCCCATTTGTTTCCCTATCACAGCGCATCTAAACCCAATCCTTTTGCCATTGTCTGACCGATCTAGTCACAGAATGGCAATGGCTTCAAGGACGTATTACATAATTGGTTGTGTAACAACACATCCAGAGAATTCATCCCTTCCAGACAGAATCACATGGATTAAATAAGGCCAAGAAAGGGGGAATTAACTGACTAAGGAGTCTTGGGGGATAAAATGTGAGAATGAACAAAAAAATTATAAAATCAAACGAAAAAATCTTTTAGTATCCTTTGAGAATAAGCATCTGGAGATTAAATTATGTGATGACTGCCAAACTAAACTGATGGAGGGGGACGCTACCACTTATGATACAAAAGAAACGAGAGCGATGTTCTTTGTTTTGTTTATGTCACTGTTTGTTGTTTTCCAATTTGGGTTTCTATAGGCATTGTGATGGTTACTGAGGTCCAGTTTCAGCAGCTGCTCTGATGTCTCCGAGAATAGAAGAAGCTACAACGTATGGGTTTTGTTTTGGATAAAGCAAAGCTTCGGGTCAGATGAAAACACACAGTTAAAGCGTTTGAAATTCTGACGTCAACGTTTAAGCATTCTTTCCGGTGGGTGGCAGCAACGCACAAACCCTCTCTACTGTCTGTCGAAAATACGAAATAGAAGAAGCTGCAGAAACCGCTTGCTAACGTTGCTAACTAACACGGAAGCAACGCAGCGTGCAGACTGGTAGATTAACAGTAAATCTTCAAAAGAAGGCGCCCTTATTTGGTTTGAAAGGTAATGGCACATTTTTTAATAGTTGCTGGTTTTAAAGTGTTATTATTGTATGCATTGAATTTACACCCCTACATTATTATTATCCTCGAGTTTGAAAAATATTGCTACATTATAGCCGAAACAGTGATCGTTAGCACGACTAACGTTAACGTTATCTGACCTTACATTGTCAACAAAGAGACGGGTGTGTTATCGTATTTTTGGTGAAGATGGCATAAGATAAAACTGGCGTTCACGTTCATTACACAGAGCTATGTCAATTTTAACCGTTGGATTATTTTTTAGGAATGGTTACATGAAAAAGATGTAGCTAGTTTGAAAATAAATTGTAAAACAACGTAGCGCTAGCTAACTTGGCTAGGGATCTGCGAGCTAGTTTTGCCTAAGCATCAACACTAGATAACCTTACTTAGAAAACGATGCGTTACAGGTGCTCCCAAGGTGTTGGCTAACGTTATTATTTAAATCGGTTCTCATCCCTTCCCCACCAGTAATAAACTAGCCAACAGGTTTGGTCGGTTCCACAACTGTTCACCGACTGTTACAAGGAGGGTAACGTAGTGAAGGCCCCGGGAAGCATAGTAAAATTCAAATTGTTATTTCAAGGTTTAGCATTATTTTGGACTGTTTTTGAATGTCATTGAGCGTTCATCACAATTATTATAACTCTTATTTTTACAGTTAGCCTGTAGTCAGACGTTGCTATTTACCATGATAGTACAGAAAACGTTTAACGCTGAAAATTGTAGTTCAGTATGGTAATGCACGTGTGCAATAACTACTCATTTGTTTTATTACAAATATTAACTTAAAAGTTTATTAATATTATTGAGTTTATATTAATATCGGTGGTAAATAGATTTGAAATCTATGGAAATGTACAGTCTATAATTTGGTGGTGCATGGTATGATATATGTTGTTACTGGGATATAGAAAATATAAATATAATACAACTGCTGCTTTCTATAACGCTAATAGTCTTCAACTTGTTTAAATTTGCTTTACTGGAATGTTGATTGCTGTTCAAGTAAGTACTCTGGTGTCAAATTAAAGGAAGTACTGAAGAAGACCAAAAGTAAAGGCATAAAATATCGTATACTGGTTTGATAAGTATCTAAATAATGTTAATCAATAACTAGGTCCTTTAGTCACCAGATCTGAATATAGTTTAATTAAATGTTAACCCACCTGTTTTGATGGGCCATCATAAACTGTACCATTTTTTTTCTTTAATCTTTCACTTTCACATGTCTTTACACACACATTCTCACATTGGAGGGAATAATGCGTATCTAAGCAGGTGTATGTGTTTCACTCATGGTGCTCATAATATTTTCAAGCTGTACAGTTTTCTATTAAAGTTGTTAGACATTCATTACCCTGTGTTTTAAAGCTTTCAGGCTTGGATCCGAGGTCCTGTGCCATTTTTTTTAAAACTCATCATTTACTTCTTTCATGGCTTCATCCCTGGTTAGAGTTTGAAATTTTTTGTCTAAATTAAGGAATTGGAGGCGGATGGACTAAGTTTTGGATTGGGACTAGGATTAGGATAAAGACCCATTCCACAGCTTTTTGTGAAAGCAAGAAGTGATCTTAAAGTCTGCAGGTGCCCCTGTTCTGTGTCAGCAGCCCCTGCTCACTCAACCACCATGTCAGATGGCCGGATCTATGTGGGGAATCTTCCCATGGATGTCCAGGAGAGAGACATAGAGGATCTCTTCTACAAATATGGAAAAATCCGTGAAATTGAATTGAAGAACAATAGAGGAACTATCCCCTTTGCCTTCATCAGATTCGAAGACCCACGGTGAGTTTTAGGGATGATCTCTGGCAAGTCAAATCACTCTCCCCTTGTTGGATACCTAAAGTTTTGTGGTATAATATCATCTCCAATGACTGACAGCAGGAATGGATGGAGACGGCAGTTCCACGTCTATCCTCGCTTGTGAAACAGGCGTACTTTGGTAAGGAGTTCTTTGCTCTCTTCTCTTAGGGATGCAGATGATGCTGTCTATGGAAGGAATGGATATGGATATGGAGACTCCAAGCTGCGTGTAGAGTACCCTCGATCCTCTGGTGCTAAATTTGGTGCTATGGGAGGTGGTGGTGGTGGAGGAGGAGGACCTAGGGGAAGGTTTGGACCCCCAACTCGAAGATCTGATTTCCGGGTCATGGTTACTGGTAGGTGGAGATCATGAGTCATAGCCAGTTAATATTTTTCTCTCTTTCACACCATCCTGGAGGTCAAGGAGGTTTGTAGAATGGTGGAAGTAAGAGTCGTAGGCAAATAAGTATCTCTCCCTCTCATGGCGGATTGGAGGACAAGGGGACTAGTAAAGGACATCATGAGTCATAGTCAGATATGTTTCTCTCTCCTGTCATGGCGGACTGGAGGACAAAGGGACTAGTAGAGGACGTCATGAGTCATAGGCAGATGTGTTTCTCTCTCTCTCGTGGCGGACTGGAGGACAAGGGGACTAGTAGATGGACGTCATGAGTCATAGGCAGATGTGTTTCTCTCTCATGGCGGACTGGAGGTCAAGGGGACTAAGTGGATGAGGTCAAGTCAGCTCCTTAACTCATGAAAAGCAAAACAGTAAACTGAAACTGGTCATGTTGGCTGCATAATCCCAAACACCGACTATAGTGACTGGTAGGTGTAATTTTGTCATTGTATATCATTGATTATTTGTTGTGTGCTATATTTAACTCCTTTCCAGACAAGCATGTTTATACAAGCTGTTAAAATAGAACCACCTATCTAAAGCCAGCCCCTTAAAGTCAAAGGTTCAACAGTTACCTGACTTGACCTGTCCAACTACAGCAGATTTCTGAAAGTAAAACATTTTGAGGTCCTGGTCTGTAAGTTCCGTAGAACATTTAGCCAATAATGAAATACAAATTATCAGGGCTGTGAAACACCAGTTGTCATATTTTTAACATCCTCACCCAAAATAGTTTATTAAAAATAAACACACATGAATATCTGTGAGGCTGTCCACAGCCCATGAGAGCCGATCCAATACATAAAACACTTTTTTTACTAACTGCTAAAATGTCATTGGATAGTGGGAGCTAAATACTAATGGCAGCCATTTGTCCCAACTGGGAGCAAGAGAAAATGCATTTGACATGACAGAAATGTTCTACAGGATGCCTGAGTGTAAATTTAGCTGTGTTTTGAAGGTAAGTTCCAAGAAATATGACAATCATGGTCGTCTTCACCAAAGTCTCAAAAGCACCAAAATTTTCGATCAATTCTAACTGATGAAACTTTTTAGTTGTGTGACATTACCCAGGAGCCCCCACTCTTGATAAGGTGGGCTATGAATAATTTACTTTTACAAAGAAAACATTCCCATATAAATTTATAGTAAGAAAGCAACAACCCACACTCTTTCCACTTTATTTGTTTACATGTAGCTGTTAAATTTAATTTTCTGTTAAAGTCAGACTTCATAAAATTATCTTAAAACCATATAATAAAGTTTTCAGGTAATATAAACAGCAGTACATTTTTGCCTTGTAATTCTGTTTTTTGTCTTTTCCCCATTCCAGGATTACCAGCATCTGGGAGCTGGCAGGATCTGAAGGATCATATGCGTGAGGCTGGAGATGTTTGTTTTGCAGATGTGCAACGTGATGGCGAGGGCGTTGTGGAATTTCTCCGCAGAGAGGACATGGAGTATGCACTGCGTAGACTGGATCGTACTGAGTTCCGCTCACATCAAGTGAGTTCAAATGCTGATGAGAATTAATTGTCCGTAACCCCTTTAGTTAGTTAAAGGAATAAATGTCATGGGTTTTTTTTGTTTTTGCAGGGGGAAACAGCTTACATCCGCGTCTATGAGGATAGAGGCGCTTCTACCTGGGGTCGATCACGTTCCCGCTCCAGATCCAGAGGTCGCTATTCACCTCCCTACCATAACAGAGGATCTCCCCCTCCACGCTACCAATCACCCCCACGACATGCTATGTCACGCCATAGTCCACCCCCCAGGAGGCACCCTCCACCGCACCATAGCCCACCTCCACGTCATTACCGGTAGAAGAAGGCTCTTCAAATACAGAGCGACTGAGGAAAAGGTTTTGTAATTCTTCTTTTTACTTTATTTTCTTTTCAACCCCAGGCCTCCTTGTAGGATACATCATTGTTATCTCTTGCTACAATACATTCCATAGTCAGGTTCGCCTGAGTACACTTTGTTTCTCCCCACAGCCTTAAAGTTGTCCCCCGGCCCCCTTTTTTTTCTTGAAACTCCCATATGTTTTATCTGAAAGCAGGATTGTTGCTTTGTTTTTCCATGTATGCATATTTGATCATCAAAAACATATTGGAGGCCTCTTTTTATAAACAGACCATAGGTTGTGATTTCATACCTTGAAAAATACCAGTACAAACACTTGTAATGTTATATTGTCCAAAACGTATTACGTCATTCTGCAGCCATCAGGTAAAAAGTCATATAGCTGCTATAACTATTGACTAAATTTTCCCTTTGTGTCACATTTGTGTAGCTTAAGTATGAAGTTTTTGCCAATCCAAGAACCTGTGAAGCAGTTCAATATCTTCATTCAAAACATGTAAGATTTGTGAGCCTTTTAGAGTAGTGTCAAATGTTGACTGTGAGCCTCTGCGATAGGATTGTTTTTTTAATGTGTGACCCTCTGACTGAGGTGGCCTGTAGGTGAACTTTAATTTGTATGCATCTCTAATGTTTTTTGTTTTGTTCTTTCTTTACCAATAAAATGCAAACTTTTACTGTGACTGTTTCATTTCTTGCCCAGAAACTTGTTTTTAATAGGCCATTACTGTGTTCACTGAAAGGATAAATTGAGTATTTATCTGATGTGATGAATTTGAAACTGAAGTAGAATGCGTTAAGCTACCCAGCCGTCTTGGGCACCCATATCTATCACCTGCTTTTCTTAACCAAATGAAATGATCACCATACTACTATGTTTTAAAAATGGTTTCTACAGGTGCTAAACTAAGGTCCGACTCTGACTTGGTACATTTAGTGTGCTGTGCACGAAGCCTGTTACACTGCAAAAAAAGCATGTGTCAAATAGGAAAAGTAAATGTGTTACTATAAACAATAAAGATTGCCCTATATCTTCTATATTTATCAAGCTATGACAGTAAATCAGCATGTAAAATAAGCAGTTTTAATTCTAAAATTTATACTGGTGATATTGTACTGCAGTATGTGAAAATATCCTCAGTGAATATGCAAATACTCCTTATTTCCATGGAGGTAGGAGTTAGGCTCCATCACTTGTTGGGGTTACTTTGGCTGGGAATACCAGCCTAGTGAGTGGTTCATGCTCAAGTTATGTTCAAAGACTCTTATTTTTACAATCTGCCTTGATATGCTGGCATATGTCCTGTCTTAAAACATAAACAGTAAAAGTAAATAGTTGCTCTACCCTCTAAATTGTATGGTAGTAACATTTCCGACATTTCCTTTTGGTCCAAAAATACGCAAAAGGCACATGAGATGCAAAATATAATTATTTTAATATGCATTAAATCAATTATACCAGGGGACAATATGAGAAGACACAGAAAAAATAAAAATATATTTATTTTCAGTGGCATATTTTTATCTTTCTGTTCATTATAGTCAGATAAAGCCCATATACAGACATTGTATTGCGTCAATATGTACTAGCTTAGTTTTACAATAAGTTGATTTCTTTTAACACATAGTTTACAGTAAATCTTCTGACGACAAACACAGCAATACACGAACAGCAACACCCAGGCATGTTTTAGAAGATCATATGAAGACACATTAGCAGTGATATCAAAACACTGGAATCAAAAGCCACAGTGAACCAAATGTGGGTGTGTTTAGGCTTTTCTGAAACGGTGAGTGGCACCAATAAATTTGATTCTGTGACATACTCATGCTGGTATCTAGCCATGTAGATAGTTTTGTATCTATCCATTTATCTGCAGAGATTTTAGGTTGTCAATCTAAAATTTCCACGAAAAATGTTGCTTTTAAATGTTCCTTTCACCAGCATGGTGTTGTGTTAGCAGCAGAAGACTTAGGTGTGTATTTCTAAAAAAACTTACACATTAAAAACTAAAAAATACAAGCATGGCTACATACCACTGACTGGCTACCTTTAAACCAACCTTTTAAATGTAATAATTTGACCTTCTGGTACCAAAAAACTGATGACATCCTCAAAAATATTGAGCTTGCAAGCAGCTTGAGGTCACGACAGTGTGAGCAGCACTGCAATTCACGACAGTAAACAGAAACTCTTGAGCTTGGAGGAGTGTAGTAGTAAATCTGGTGACCGTTACAGTCTGACCAGGGGATTGAGCCCCCTCCAAGGAGCTGGACGGAGATAAAACCCAGCGGACTGAGCACAAGTTGACAGCTCTTTTAGATGAATAAATGAAGGGGGAACACACAGAGTACACACTCGCTTTACCGGAAACTGAACAACTGAGTGAACCAATCAATGTGATACCAGCATAAGCCTCAAATATAAGAGGTTAAATTGTTAGTAAGCAGAACTCCTTTCCTACACAACACTTGGATCTTGAGGTAATAATGCACAGTTACTTCAAGGAATATCAACAATTTTTATAAGACTTGTTGCGAAAAAGTTTGGCCACATAAAATGATTAGCTAGACTGACAAGAGACAAGGCAATCAGGATCAGTGGGGCAGAAAACTGTGAGACTGATCTCAAGGTGAAAGTGAAACAGGGAAGTGCACAGAGCAAAGGACGCCTGCTGCCTTCACTGCTAACCCCCTTCAGTTAAAATTAACCATCACAGCTGCTCTTGCAATCCTGCAAGGGAGCATGATCTGACACTGTACTGTCTCCATTTTGTGCCAAAAGGCAGCTTAATTTTTCAGCTGGAGCAGCTTTGTGCTGTTCAGACCAGGAAGAATGTACTGCATTTACCATTAAAATGAACTGATTACAGAGAAGCATTGGTCTACACAGAAACAACAACTATGGAAGGGGTCAAAGGATGAAATGAAGCAGATTGAATCACATTAATTGATGCATAGAGAAAGTACAAAATAGAGGGAACACACAGTACAGGATCTTGGTTGGGTGACAAGAGGAAATGGCGATGCTGTATATGCAAACTATGTGCAATCATGCACAGAGTTTACAGGTTCAGTCTGGGTTGCCTGCAGGCTTGTGTGCATCTGAGACAAACACAGGAAGAGGACCATCAAGTCTCAGAGAAGCTAACAAGTGTTCTTTAAAATGGCTATTAAGAAGCAAACTGCACATGCTACTTGGACACCTCCTCTAATGTTTACAAGACCAATTAAACTTATAACGTCAGATGTTTTTACTGAAAATATATTCAAGTGCATCACAAGATGTTTCATCATGGGAGCTACAGTTTCAGTGAAATAATAATACTGAAAATATATTCAAGTGTATCACGAGATGTAAAGCAGGTACTCGTATAACTGAACAAAATCAACCTTGCAGAATATGTAGCAATACAGTGAAGGATTTGGTTGCTGTATCCCTGAAAAAATAGCAAATTTTAAGGCAAAATAAATAACATCCTGAAGCAAATTCAACAAGGGTACATTCACTAGGTGAACAATAACACTTTAAAAATACATTTACTGGCAACTTGTTGCATCTCCTGACTATAGAGAGGAGCAACTGGAAAGACGTTGTTACACAACTATCGAATAACAAGTAGTCTTAAAGACCAGTTGCCTTTTCAGCATTTACTTCATTAACAATGATTTCTTTCCTCTGGAATACATGACTATTACGTGTTTGTGTCAGTATCTTGAAACAATTTTAGCACAAAAGAAAGATGGGAGCAGCAGCAGAAGAAGAGCTGCATCTTGCATCACTTGTTTTCTATGAGCGTCTGCACTTTGTGGACCAAGTCTCGAGCCATCATCAGGACCTGAGGGACGTTGTGTCGCTCTGCCATTTCTGAGATGAGAATGTAAAAATGACTGTATCTCATATGTAGGTTGCATAGTGATATTGATCATATTTAATAGTTTATTTTTCTTTAATACATCCATTCTTAAACATCCAACAACTGCAATTCTTGTACCTATGTCTCTGATTATGACTGAAAATAATGCCCTAATCAACTTTTTTTTTACTTTGTTTTAAGTGATTATAAGAATTGCATATTGGTCTGAAGTGAATATAAATGAGTTATGATATTAGCCATTGTTTTTATATCATCACATTGTAGCATTTTCTTATCTTGTCTTACCATTAAAGAACTTGATGATGTCTGTGAAGTCCATGTTATTCTCTAGGATGATGTCTCTATACATCTCTACAAGTGCCAAAGCAACGAAGAGCACAAAGTGCTCAGAGGACGTGTACTTGGCTGCCCAGATGGTTTCCCACAAGGAAAACACATCATCATACACCATTTCTGTGCACAACAAAGGAAAGATATCAAATTACACTAAGTGTCATGTTCTGTCAAATGTAAAAGTCGTCTTTAATGTGCAAATTTAAGTAAATATCACGTGTGTTTGTGTTTTCCATCACCTCTTTTGAAGTCAAGCAGAAACCAGCGATAACAGAAGTAGAAGTGAGTGTAGTCTCCGTTCTGCTGCATCAGTTCAAACAACTCAGAGTCCAGGATCTGTCAGTGAAAAGACAAAATGATCTCATCACTTTATTTGATTTGCATACATTTCTGCTTGTGCTTGTACATAAATGTGTACATACCTGGATAAGCGAGCGCATATTGGCAAAGTGAGAGTCCATGGCACCACCATGTGGAAAATTCTGGTTCATCCTCTTCATCAGCTGTGTAAAGCAGCTAAATGCCATGACCTCTGGAAAGCACACACACATTTGAAGGGCTATTCCTTAAGCCATTTATGTATAAGAGTAAACTCAACAATCTGCCATTATTAGATCACAAGTACTAGTTTCAGTAAAGCCTGACATCTGATAGCTAACTTCATAATTTTAACTGACTTCATCCAACCAAGCAAGTTAGCGGTCACTTGGTTTATGAAATCTCCTGCCACTCATATCTTTGTAAACACTGAGTAAGACCTGACAATGGCAATATGGATTATATTATCTCACCATTTGACCTAAATCTCCAACTTTTCTTATTGAAACATTATTTTATAAGGTATTTATTTATATAAGAAAATCCTCTCTGCCATGCTGGTGTGTGACCTAAAATTTTTGACATGCTACTGACAGCATTCACCCTGTGTGCCTATTTGGGAGGTGGCTGTTACCTATTTTATTCAGTGCTCCTTGGGCATTGTTATTATTTAACTCAGTATCAGTAGCAAATGGAAAAAAGTAAAAGAATGCAGCTTTAAAATGAGCAGCTAAACAAAAGCTTTGCACAATCTACCCTTAAATGAAAATATTTCTAGATGCAAAGACCATTGTGCTAAAAAGCTTAAGTGTAACTGACCGTCGTCGAGAATAACCAGCAGCGGAGCCAGCAGATCACACATGCCCTGGACGTACCCTGTATCCAGATGCTGCCACACGTAACTACAAATAAAACCACAATTTTTAAGATTTTTTTGTTTCGTGCTAAAAAAAACCTCAGAGCTTTTCATCACAATGACACACTTACCTGCACATGATGTTACGCAGCCTGTCCAGATTCTCAGGAGTGAAATACCAATATGCTCGGTCGCAACGTCTGACATCTTTGTCAATGCGATGCAAGTTGATCAAGTACATGTCAAGGGTTTCTTGCTACAAAGAAAATGGTTAATTCAGTTAGTGCATGATTATGATTAATAGAAGTGTGTTGATGTAACCAGTGTTATGCTTACGGAATAGGTTTGTTCTTCTGTGGATTCATCTTGTTTGACATCTATTCCCATCTCTGCAGACTCTGGTTCAGTGAGCACATTTTCCATCTCAGGCTCCTCTTCAGAAAGACCCAGGTCGGTGCCCTCAGGACTGGTGTTGCAGGCTGTGTCCAGATGGTGATCTAGGACAAGGTCTGCTGACAACATTTTCTCTCTTTGTGCAAAGGAAACTGGAGGTGCAGCAAGGCCTACCAAAGGCCTGGCCTTGATATCCTCAGAGGTCACACATGTTATCCCAGCAGGAATATCCTCCATTTCCAGAGCAGAAGGAGAGTCGTCTGAATCTGCAGTGTCTGGAGACTGCCGAGAATGGGACGATAGCGAAAGGCTCCCCCTTGATGCTGACTGAAGAGCATTGAGTACTTGTCTTACAGGTGAATTTGAACCAGGTTTCTCAAATGGAATTTCTGCAGCTTTTTTGGTTTCAGCCAAATCACAAACTGTTGCTCCAGCATCCTTTCGTTCTGACTCTGTGGCGTAGGCCTTTGACATTTGTGATGGGCTTTGTTCGGAAATTGGTTTAGATTCTTCAGAAATCTCTGGCTTCATTTCACTTGATGTATTTGCATCTTCTCCTTCTGGAGGCGGACATAAAGGCTCCTTTTCCCGATCGGGTTTGCCCTTGTGTGCTTGAAAAGTTAAGGTCTGTCCAAGTGGAGGTGCTTGGAAGTATTCATTATGAATCTCTGTTTCTAGCTTTAGAACATTAGTGTTCTCAGGAACAGGTCTCAAATTCATTTCTGCGTCGACAGCTTTTAACTCTTCAGATTGCTCTTCTGTCATTTTATCTTTTTCTTCCACCTCAGGTTTTTCCTCAGATTCAGAAGTCTCTTGTGACTTGGTGACTCCACAGTCCTTAACTACCTCACTTTCTGAAACTGTCTCCATCTTTGTCTCTGAAACCTTGTCCTCAGAAACCAGGTCCATTACATCCTCCCCTCCTGGCTGTGACTCAGCTGTAATTTTCTCCTTCAATACTTCTGATGTTTCCACTGGCTGCTGAGAGGTTGTTGATCCAACAGTCGACTCTGCTGCAGGAGTGCAATTTTCCGACCCGGGATGTTGATCTGACAGACCCGAAGATGAGGGGTTGCAGGATGGAAGTTGCAGGGCATCTGCAGCGGCACTTATGAGGTCCTTCAGTGGGCTACTGTGCTGTGCTTCTCCTTCCTCAGCCCTGGGCTCAGTCTCAATCTGATCCACTGCCTCCACTGATCCAAATACCTGTCAACCAAAGGAAAGCAGTGAATGCTTAATGGCATCTGCAACCCACAGTAATGAAACAGACAAATTTTATGGGGTTACTCCAGTGCTTTTGCATGTGTTATCCCATTGGCTACAAATCAGATGTACTTTACACTACTGCCCTACAATTTCAAAGCATTCTGCAAGTTCTCAAAATGATTTCCAACCTTTAAGGCAGCCTCATTTCCATTTATTTCGTTATATTTATCCTACAACCTAAATATTCAGGTTAGGCACACAGCATTGGGAAGGCAATGTCAGTTGGTTAGTCCACCACTTTGGTCCTTTTGGAAATATCAATATAAACCATGTGATTGGTTCATGTGAAATTTAGCACAGACATTCGTGTTCTTCAGAGGATGACACCTTGTATCTTTGATGATCCCCCGACTTTCCCCCTCCTCAGGATACCCGAGCATGGCTGTAGACTATTGGTTTTGTTAATGTAAGAAAAACTAAATTCACATGTATCTTTGCATGATGTCCATGTTTGCTTATATTTTATCTCGTCCATGTACCTTTCTTAAACCACAGCTCATCAATTCTGAGATTTATCACCAGTGAAAAATGGATTCTTTGATTATGCTTCAAGGGACCAATCTTTTTTTGCAATCATATACAAAGAACAGGAATAATAATAAATGTGACAAAAAAGACTATACCACTATTTACCAGTACAACTCCAAATCCAAAGAGTTATTGTATTCCTTACAAAAGTATAGTAAGCTATATTTAGTTCCAAGTATTGTGCAAACACATGAAAAAACACTGGCAAGGCCTTTTATTTGTGATCATTGTTGTTGTGAGAAACTACCTGCGCACTGCTGCTGGAATCACTTTGTGAGTTCTGTTGATCTGAGTTGCTACTTAGAGACGACTGAAGTGGAGAAAAGCAACACACAAGAGACAAAAAACAGAACTGTCAGCCAACTTGCCTAGAAAAGCCCTTATTACACAATGAGCAACTCCCTTTCATGTTTTCTGTGTTGTTATAATGGTTACATAATACAGCACAGTTTATGCTGAAAGGTCAAACTTGCATCTGTGCTGATGGTGGAGTCCCGCTGCACTGGCCCTCTTTCCACACTGGCTCCAGACGAACATCTGGCCAGAGCCTCAGCATGTTTCTCTCTCTCCCTCTGACGGACGATGGCCTCGCAGCCCTGCCACTCCTTCATGGTCTGCTCGTATGTGGTCCGCATCTGCTCATCAATCTGAAACAGAAACCTTGTTTAAACAAAGATGGTAACATACCCCCTGTGATATAAATATGCAGCTTACAAGAATTAAACATTCTGACAGCAAATAGAAATACCTCTAGGCGGCATTTCTCAGTCATGGTGAACTGGTAGTGTCCCAACAGGAAGGGCCAGACCTCTTTGCGAAGTGAAGGAGCCACCCCTCCAAAGTACACAAGCCTGTGTATCTCCTTTTCCTCATAGGCCTAAACAACATCAACACTGGTCACACACAGCTATTATTTTTTGTCATTAACTATTTTATACTATCATAAAGTAAAACCAAAATATATCTTATGGTCCTGAATCTTACAGAGCTGTCCTCGAGGAACCTGCCCCAGACCTCCACAGAGAGTCCTCCCTGGGCATCACAGGGCACATCTGGGTCAACAATAGTGGTGTTGACCAGAGCGGAAAGGTGGGTGCGAACTGTAGACAGATGACGGCAGTATGCAAGCCCTGGAGAGGAAAGACAAAAGTTTTCATATTGAAATTATCGTCAAAATTAATCAGAGTCAATGAACAGTTGTTTGTACTCACATCCATAGAAAGCACGAGAGATTATCTGGTATTTCATGGTGTCACAGAGGAGCTTCAGTGGAGCCCTGGTAGGAAAGGAAAAAGGCTAATTTTGTCAACTGGATTACTGCGAATTTAAATGTCAGTCCGTTCTTTAGAAATACTTGCCTCTCTTGATTACAGCCATTAGGCAGAGAGCCATCAGAAGAGCCATTTTGTGAACAGGAAGAGCATGAGGACTTCCTGGGTGTCGGTTGCCACATGTTCACGCTTTGGTCCATCAGCTCCAAGGATACTGCAAAGCATAAGTTCTCGAATCATTACCAATGCTGCCATCATTAAAAGTAAAACCGGATAAAAGTCCAATAGATTTGGACATAGAAGTCTGCAAATGATTGAGAAAAACACTGAAAAAGAAAACTCAACAAACAAACAAAATCAGTGGACAGGAGACAAATTACTGTCTGTTAGTGCAAAGTCTCCATATTGTCGATGGGACTGCTATGTGATATGAACACACCAGAGAGAAATATATTTGAGAGATACACAGGGATTACAGGAAAAACGGATTGATCTGAAGATCATTAGAAATAGAATAATGTAATTGTAGATGTAATCTCTGAAGACGCTTTATAAGATTAGCTCAGGGTGGCATTACAGCAAGATTATGGACACTTACTGAACTCCATCTGATTGCCAGGAAAGAGGATTCGAAACACATAATCAGTTGCTTCATCATCTTCCTTATCTGATACAGAATCACATGAGCCGTGCGGACTCCTCTTTCGCAGTTTGGGGAAAACCTTTCCCTGAAAATGGAAAAAGCAATGCATCAATCAATGCTGAAACTTGATAGTATAGGAAGTGAAAGGTCATAGTTGTAGATAAATGTAGCATGATAGCTTCAAATACTGAAGAAAACAGGATAAACAAGCGCTCATGCTGACCTTTCCTCTCTGATTCCAGAGTGGGGGGTCCAGCTGTCCATGAGGTAGCAGGCCGGTCTCCAGGCAGGTGAGAAACTGGAGGAGGTGGCCTCCTTTGGGGAAGTGTAGAGGAGGTCTCTGGATCCCATCCTGGCTCACCAACACGACGGTCCCACCGCTGTTTACTGGAGGGATTAACACAATAAATAAAAAGAGAAATAAGGCTCTTCAAACTCCTACTTTGGGGATTTATAAAATGATAAGGTGACTTACCTTGCTGATGACAGTGGAGATACACAATCTCCTCCAAGCGAATAGTCATAGCGTAATCCCAATACACACTGAAAGAAAGGGAAGAGAATAAGCCACTAAGCTAACAGTGTAAAAACAAGGATTTATTCTTACTAAATTATGTTCAGTGAGCCAAACCTTTTCTCCGAATCTAGGTCCCCCACATTGCCGTTCATCAGCTGATTGGGCGTCCATTTCAGTGTCATGAGGTCTGCAGTCTGATGTAGTGAAAGGTAGCCTGGGATGGCCTCCATGTCATCTCTCTGCAAACACAAGTAAATGGTTAATGAATAGTATTTAAATAGTGCTTTTTCAAGACTTTCACTAAGATAAGAAGATGAGCTGAGTATAAATCAGTTGATAAATACACCAAATTCTCAAAAGGCATACAATATTCTCTTAACATTTCCTTTCTTAAAACAGGTACCACTTGTAGGACTGTATTGTGATCATGTTAAAAAGGAAGGATAAACTGAGAAGACGTACTGGCTGCACCAGGACATTGTTCTTCCCGAACAGCAGTGTGGCTCTGGAGTTTTGGTGGAGGGATTCAACATAGTCCCTCACCCACATGAGAGGGCGATCATCCATGCTACCACTGGACTGCCTCTTCTGGATCTGATACAAGAAGTTTTACATATCTGATATTACACACAGCGTTTAAAAGCTGATTATTTGATTGAAATCAGTAAATTTTTTTGCTGTCTGACCAGAGCAGGTCGTCTGGAAGGTGAATCCTGCCGACAGTGGCCGCTGTGGATGCGATGCCGCTGTACGAGCTCATCAGCAGACGGGTCAGTCCAGAAATGGTCTGCTGTTTTAACTTTGGTGTACTCCAAAGCACATGGGCCAACTGCAAGGAAAGGGTTAATCACTCATGCAGATATTCTCAAGTTTTGAATAATTGATTATGACAATAAAGAAAAGCAAAGGGTTTGAGTGTTCTAGCACACTTCATGTGTAGGTTAGTGTGGTTTAAAAATACCCAGCAGAGATGCAAGAATTGGTCCATCCACAGGATCCATTAGCATGGCTTCTTTTTCATAGAAGGCACTGCAGGAAATAATGTTTAAATCATTAGGAACAGATTTTGATGGTTTACCCAGCTTCCAGTTTGCACATAATATGCAGCAGCTTATGATTGAATTTAATTATGTACAGCTATACCTGCTGTTCTCCACCAAGTACAGGACAATCTTGTCCAGAAGTTTCTCCATCAGTGCTGTTCGGATCCACAAGTGTTTCAGCGCCTGAGGAGGGAGGTTAGCCAACTTGGACTGCCGACTGCGGTCATTACTCAGTGAAGAATTGTTCTGCTTACTGAAAAACAAACGAGAGAGATGTTTGTAAAGGTTGTTCAAACTGATCAGACATACTGAACAAGACAAGGCATCGGGATGCATCATGGCAGCATCGGGAAGAAGTTCACATCTCACCTGTTTTCAATAAGCTGCTCCAGTTCCTGGACCTTGTGGCAGAGTTCTTCAGCAGGTGAAAAGCTTTTTGCTGCCTTCATAAAGAGTGCGGCAACCTTGTTACTGCACAGCAGCCCTGCAATACGACGTTTCAGCCCATGAAGCACACAGGCCTCCACTACAGCTAAACACAGAAAAACACATAGAGTATTAGTCGATATTGATTTATATATTTTTATTTCAGCTTAGTTTAATTCACATATATGTTTCCTTGAGGTAGAATATTTTCTTTGCCCTTGGGTTTAGTTTCTATCTAAACCATCACACAAAACAATGTGCCTCTTTGTGAAATCCTCAAGCTCAAAAACAGGTGAAAGGCATGCACAGGTGGCATCAGAAGAAACAGACAGAAATCTGCCCAACACTGACTACTGTTGCTAGGATATGAGGGATGTGAATCACACACGCATCAGTCCTGGTTAGTATCAACACCTTTGAAGGGTGTTAGTCTACTTTAATACATATCCTTCTATCTTTTTAAATATAAATAGACATGACTAACAGCGTTGTGAAAATAAATCGTTAGAATTTACATTGCTCACGCTGACTGTAAAGGACCAGTTTGCACTGGGAGGATGAACTCGTAGGAGGTGACGGCCTGACACAAACAGACGTCAACCATCACTCTGCACTGTACATGTAAATGTGGTTGTAACCGATTCTGTGACTTATACTATTTATTACAGCATGTCCTATGCTGTGGTCTCTGAAATTAGATATAAGATGCTCAGCTATTTTATGCATAAAAAACCACATTTTTCTAAGATGCACAAACAAATTTATGCCTTATTCTTTCTTATTTACTTTATATTGTCTCCCTCTTTAAAGCCCCCTCTTGTGCAGTTTGAAGTATCTATTCTAAAGATAATGTTAAACATCAAGGCTCATAGAGAGTGAGCTCTGAACACTTACCCTGGATTTTGGAACCTAGCTAAGCATGTAATGCAATCACAATGGCACAAAGAAACATTTACCACAGAAGGATATGATGTGGCTGCTGTCTGCGTGCACAAATTTCCTCGTTACCGCCTCCTCCATAATTTGTTTCACCTAAGAGAGAAAGGTACACGGTGAGACAAGACCTAATCTGCCTGAAACACTTAGATGAGGTGACAGGGAGTCAAAACAAGAAGCCCAAGAGGAAGCAGTGGTGGAATATTATAGGAGATGTTACGATGAGTGGTGAAGGGGCAGAACAGTCTCACAAAAGATGCATGAGGGTAACAAACACACCAAATTATTTATTTATTGTGAAAGCAATCTGTCAGGCTCACTATTTCATTTCTGCATCACCTCTAAAATGTTTTTTTCTTTTTTTAGATAGTAAACACACATGCAGCGGATCCTTTGGGAATTCCAGCTGAGATAAGGGCAGGACTGTCAGATAAGTATTTTCTTCTTGCATCCTTCAAGGGATATTCTAGTAATTCAGTGTTGCACTTTCATATAGTTGAATTTGCAGGAAGCAGCCCATTTTTTTAAAATGACGGTCACAAATCTAAGCAGCTGAAACCAAAATATCCTTACTGTTAGTCCCTTATCAGTCAAACTCCAAAAACTCTGCATCCTACATCTCCCATAATGCAACTTGGTAGTGTCACAGTATAAGATTCCCCCTGTCAGGTCAATACATGTTTATAAGGCAGGATTTCTCTTAAAAATTGTTAGTCTCCAAGCCAAACCTGAGGTAAACCATGATGACATTGTCAGTGTTGTTCTCTTAGGCTTGACAAAAATTCCTCCAGAGTTATAAAAGACACTATGCAACTATTTTCAGGAGACTGAGCAGTCCTCCTTATGACCAGCACATCTACACACTGATGTGTGGAATCTGTGATTTGTCCTCTTAAGTTTAATCATTATAAAAAGATCGAGCTGCCTTCAATTTCACCTCATAAAATGTCATTTACATGACATGACAAATGTCGTTTATATGGCTTGTTGGCACTCCCCTCATCATCTTTATCACCATTATCATAATCATCATCATAATCATCATGATCAATGAGTATAATTTTAAAGGTTGATATTTTACTGAAATGGGTGTTATCTTTTGGGTGTCTTGATGAGCAAAGCAAAATTTGACGATAAATTGAATTAACTTAATGTGAAGTTTATCATTTTAATTAGCATTTCAGGTCCTTTTTGACTGTTCTTTAATTTTTTGTTTAAATTAAGTCTAGAGCCACAAAATCGCAGACGACAATCCTGAAGACCACAAAACTGTTTGTGTCTCTGGTTTTTATTAAATAAACCTGAAAAGTCTGCTTAGCAATTAAAAAAGATCTATATAAGCTCATGACTGTAATACTTAAAATCCATTATTTTACTTATTTACTGTGTTTTAAATCTGTACATAACAGCATAGCCCCTCCTTACTGCAGGATGGAGGATCTGGCTCCAGAGTGGATGTTTGAGAGGCAATGAGTCACAGGTGAGGGGGAGCACGGACACGAGAAGCCTGGAAGTACCCGGCTTTCTCAGCAATGAATAAAACATCCTGTTTTTTCTCCCTGGAGAAATCCATTGAGCAGTTTGGAAGATTTTCCTGGTGTGCTCGCTTTAATTTCATGTAGATTAAGATCCAAATGTCTCATAATTCAGCAACAAATCAGGCAGCTTGGGCTGGACTTTTTAGGTTTCAGTTGTTCCTAGAACACACACTATTAAAACAGAAGCCACCTTAAGTTTCAGATAATAATAAGATGGAGTGTCAAAGGAATGTCAGTTTAATCGTGATTTCATCAGACATTTCAGGAAACGAAATAAAAGGTTTTGCATGAATAGAAACAAATGCATCTGTACACGATTTAAGTGTGTAGTTTTCCTCCATATAAAAGCATCATCAACATCATCTGTATCATTATCGTCATCATCAGCATCACCATCATCGTCATCATCGTTTTACGCCAGTCTAACATCAGTAAAAAACATACCAGTATTCATTTTGCTTCGCAGCCGGATCACATTCTCTCTTAATATGAAAAATAAAAGGCCAGTTTTATTATAAACAGGCCTGTGGCGTAGTCGTGGCTCTAACCCGATGAACGGTGCCTATACACACATACACAAACACACTCACTCACTCACACTCTCACACACATACACACACACAGAAATACGCACATACGCAAACACACATTGTAAAAGCGCACGGCGCCTGTAAACATAAACTGCGATGAGCGAGAAGGAAATAAAATGCAACGCACCTCTTTCTTCACATTGCGCAGCAATTTCTGACGCGTCTCGGCCTCTGTCACGGGAAAATACATGATGAATTTACCTATCAGACTGCTGTATCGGAAATAAATAACAGACTCACGACAGGAAAATAACAACAACGATGACTGTACCTCCCATCGCTCCGGGTGCTGGCTGGCTGCAGCGGCTGACACGCACAGCTTTCTGGAGAAGGTGTTGAATGCAACCAAGACAACAGTAGGTTGGAAGGATGAGAGGCTCCGGGATGCACGATGTGGTCTTGGCGACCAAATTAAACCTATCTGTTACCTCTCAGCGAACCAACACCCCTTTAAAGTCACAGTAGCGTATACATTATGCCATACGACGCTGACACCTACACATATGACCCCCTCCCTGTAACACACGCACACACTAGAGTAAAAATAAATGAATGAATAAATAAAGAAAAAGATTATAGAATTATATGGGGTTACATAAAAGTTTCTCGGTCAAATCTTCAGAGACTTCATAGTTATTTTTTCTTTTTTTTCAAATTAATCAGGGCCCCGATCATATACTTATAACAATTACAAAAAGTGAAGAGAATAACAAAAACACATCAGTTGTTCATTCATCTATAACTAGTCCACCCCAAAATACTGATTTCTCCACTTAATTCAAATCTAAATTTGAAACTACATCTATACCTTATTACAAGTATTATTTTATTTCCATATTATAAATTGTATTTTGTACATAGATTAGGTGGCATATTCAGGCTATTTAGGGTCTGAAAAAATAAAAAGAGCACCAGCTGTGATGCATTCAAAGTTAAACAGTTCAAACTGTTTAAGATTAAAGCGGTTTTGCTACCAATGTGTAAGTATCACATAATTACTGAACCTGAATAAAAACACACAAGGATTTTTTTAACCTTTAACATGTACATACAGGTCATTTTTTTTCCTTGCATGTAAGGCAGCTTACATGACTCAGCATCATGTTTTCATCAAAGAAAGGGCACCCCGAAGGGCACTGTAGGGGAATCCATGAGGACACTTTCCCAGTGATCTCCTCCTGCCCCAAAGAACTAGTAATCATGGTATTAATAGTGGGTCTATGGAAAATTACTGACAGCAGACACATATCTTTCATCTGAAAGTAGGTTATATGTTGTTATCTTACCCATGCCTGCTCTGGTATTTATCAGGGGTTGATCACATTGAATTACTGCACATGGAAACCATAAACCTCAACTTCAAACACTTTATGAAAACAAGGCAAAACTTGTCCAAAACCATCATAACTAAAAATACAGCACAGACAAAACATAATAAAAACCACAGTAGATCCAAATCTGGTGTAGCACCAAATCTGCTACATAAAATATAGTTTTTACCAGGGCCATTTTGTAGGGTCATACAAGGTCATCAGTCTACAATGGGTCAAAAAAACATATGGACATTAGGCAATACTGATACTAACCACATCCTGATATTAAGAGAAGAGTGTTTTCCATAGAAAGCAGACATCAGACAAGCTCATTTCCTCATCCCACTCCTATAAACACCAACATGAATGAACACACAGACAGTACGACACACAATCTGAATTCCTCATCAGCAGGGAAATGATAAGCCTTTGAGTGCAGGGTTTTCAGAATGGTGTTGGGCTGGAAACACTGTGCCTCTGTGGCTGCAGACTGGTCCTAAACAAGGTTTCTTTGTGACTGCTAGATAGACAGTCAGAGTCTTGTGATTGGAGATACCATTGGTTATACAATACAGTCAGCTCTGCTCAACAAAATGGTGCAACTCCATGTATATGTTCATGTCAGTTTGAAAGTAAAACTGACATAAAATGGAAGGCAGTGAGATCTTGGATTAAAAGGGTGTGTTTTATATGGTAATCAAAGAAGAGGAGACCCGAGGAGATTACTTTAAAAAGTAAGATCAAATAAAATAAAATAGAATAAAATAAAATAAAATAAAAATAATAGAAAACGTAAGTGAGAAGAAAATACTCCAGTACTATGTACTATAGATATACTGTTAAAGAGGAACTTTGTAAATTATTTAATTATCCACCTACAAAACACCAGATTTTCATCTTTTTAACCTAACATTTTAACACCTCTTGCAGTGGCGGCAGACCACAGTTTAACTCACTTATGACGCATACTGCACCAATTACATACGTCCCTGTTAGTGGTGAGATTTTCAATGTAGCAGTGTAGGATAGGCATCAAGGGAACAAGGAAGGAAGCTGAAAAGGAGGCAGGGAGGAGGCTGTGCTAGTGTTGGGATGGGACACTGCTTTGTTCAACAGTAGGGGAGGGCAGACGAGCACAGTTGCTCTGCCTGCTAGAATCGTTAAATACAGTCTGCTAGGGCGGACTCTGCTGCCTTATCTTAGTCTAGCTTTATTCTAACGCACCCTTCAAATATTTGTCTTTATTGGACTTTCAGGATTTATATCGAGGGATGTCAAAGCGAGTACGAAGCAGAGAGGTCTGCGCTGATTGCAGTGCTCCGGGTAATGATGTCAAACAAGCTAGCTTTAGCTGCCTAGCTAGCCAGCTAACCCTTACTATAACTTACGTCTAGTTAGCTAACCTAGATAACGTTCATAAACGCTGATAACTAATGAGAAATTAGCTTAGTGGCTATCGCTAACGTTAATTTTATAGGTAGTAGACTTTCCTCTTGAGAAAGTATTTGTTAAAATGTGTCGTGTCTGTTTTGTTTGTGTTATCTCAACTTGTCTGTTTCTGAAGCTGCTTCAATGGTCTTCGATGATGGTTTTAAGTCAAACGTTCACGTTGGGTTAACTTGATCACTTAAAGTTGCCTAATTAGCCAGCTTGTTAAGATTAATTTATTAGTAATCAGTAGCAAATGTTGTCGCACAACAGACCCACGCCTGACTGCAACTGTAATTGTGATTCTTGTATGTGTCGAAAACGTAGGAAGCAAGTAATATAACCTGGGTGGTTTGATTTATCTGTTGCTGCCAGTTATTGAATAGCATCGCCTGTCTATAATCGATTATTTCATATCATAAAAACTCAAGTAAAGGTTGTATGCAAGTCAGTATTGTAAATCATTTAACGCTGGACGGTCAGGTTAATAACTCTTAAATCTTATTCTAGAGCCACGCTGGGCCTCTGTTAACAGGGGTGTGCTGATCTGCGATGAATGCTGCAGCATCCATCGAGGTCTGGGGCGACACAGCTCCCAAGTCCGACATCTGACTCATTCTCCATGGCCATCCTCCCAGTTACAGGTAAACAGACAGAGACATGCCCGTAAAACCCGTAAACACCAAACATCTATGCAAATAAGCAGAATCTGTTTATCAAGGGTGGAAAAGATGATACAGTGGTTGTTAAATCAGACACATAATCATCACGGGAAACAATGAAATTATGTGCAAGTTGTTTTATGGTTTCATGCTTCAGATGGTCCAGACACTGTATGGCAATGGAGCTAATTCCATATGGGAGCATAGCCTTCTGGACCCTTCCTCTTCAGTCAGTGGAAAGCGCAAAGCCAACCCCCAGGACAGAGTTCAGTAAGTGCTTTAAAGGATTTTTTTTTATGTCAGTGCTGATTTTGATATGCTTGTCTGCACTTTTGATATAAAGCTCTATTGGCTTGATTGATTTTCATAAGAAAGGTCAGTGAACATGCATAATAAGCCCTCCGTACCACGAGCATGATTCATTTCTAGTCAGTCTTCAGTAACCTCAAGAAATTAAGTGACTTGGCCATGCAGACAGGAAAAACTGTGACAAAGTGAATGTGCAGTTGCATGCAAGTGGCAGTATCCTCAATATGTGAGATACAAAGGATAGATTTAACCATTATTTTGAAGGGAAAAAAATGACTATGCAAGACACAGTTTTTCCTTTGTTTTAACATGCACTATGTACTTTAACTTAAAACCAAAAAACAAAATGAGAGATGTGATGTAGTCACCCACATCCCCTGCCAGGTATAAACACTGTGTCCTTCTGGTGTCTGGCTGGTGGAGTGAAGATAAACACTCGGCCACATATAAACACAACCAAGCTGAGTCCGACCCTCATGCTTGAAGTAAATGCAATCAATCAGCAGACAACAGACAGACACAGACAGCACATGCACATAGCACCAAACTAGAGGAAGCTATCCCAAATAAAAAGTTTCAAGATGAATGAATCATATTGGGTGTTACCACAGCAGGGAACCAAAAGCCTTTTGAGGATTAGGCTTGCATTTCGATTTGAAGAAACTAGATCTAAATTTAGTTCCTGTTGGGTAGTTCCAGGTGTATTAAAGGTCTCATTCAGGGGTTTTGAACCTTCTGATGGTTCAGGAACTATAAGGGCTAAGTTCTCTGTGCTGTGTGTGAATGGTCAAAACATAGACCCTGCAGCTGCATCAACTTCCTTCACTCACAAAACAAGGAAGTATTTCAGTATTGACGTTAGGACATGGGGTGGAGTTGACTTGTTGTGTATTAAACTTGAAAACAAGTTAGGCTTTGTTTTTAGCTTCCCCACTGATGTTGAATACTGTATTGTACTTATGTGAACAGAGATTAACCAAGATAAAGTTGGTCATATGACAGTGGACATAGATATACTCAGAATTTAGATGTATATGCCTTGTAAAAGTCTTCCTATAATTTGTATCCATAACTGCAAGAAGATAAGGTTCAGAGACAGGGAGCTTCTGACAATATGAATATTTTTTTCTTTACATGAGGTTTAGAATTATAGGATGTGATAATGATTGTAGCCTCTTGTGAACACTTGGTTGTCGTGAGTTCTCAGTGTCTGTAATTTTAGATATGAGCATCTTTTGTTCTTTTTCAGTCCCAACAAGACAGAATTCATCAAGGCCAAATATCAGATGTTAGCGTTTGTCCATCGGATGCCTTGTCGGGAGGATGATAGTGTAACCGCAAAAGACCTCAGCAAGGTAAGAAATAGTTCCTTTTTTTTTCATTTTTAGTGGTATGTTCTCCACAATTTTCCATTTCCAACATTTAAAAATAACCTGACATTAAACCCTCTGTCAGTCAAACTGGTAAAGGTGTCGTGAAATAAAGACACACATCTTGTCTACTGAAGGCCACTCTCTTGCTTTACCGTTGCATGTTAAGTGCTTTTTATATCTATGATATCTGACCACGTCCTGTAAAGTTAAAAAATAGTTTGGCCTCTTTATACATTCATATTAAGTATTTAGTGCAGCTGACATGCGTTTACTCACAGTTTCTTGCGCTAGTCATGCCAGGACCGTCACTGTCAAGTAGTGTAGTCTGTCTGACCTCCACAGCTGCTTCTATTTCACACTCGTCTTGGATGTCTCTCTTCTTGGATGGACAACAAGTTAGATCGTTTGCATTTTAATAGGAGGCATATTAATAAGTAATTCTATGTGATAAAGAAAAAAGTGTGTGTAGGTGAATAGAAGGAAAACATCACAATCTGTTTTTTTTCTTTTTGTCTGTAATGCACCCATAACTAGAATTGTTGTATCTGTGCACATTTTTAAAGTGATCCCTCGGTATTTCCCTTACTTTGAACAGTCTCAATTTCTAGCCTCTGAATGCGTCATGTCCCTCAGTTCTGGTCAGGTGTATCTGGTGAATCACACTGAAACCAACTACTTGTCTATCTTCTTTCAGCAACTTCACTCCAGTGTTCGGACTGGAAACCTGGAGACTTGCCTCAGACTCTTATCTTTGGGAGCACAGGCCAACTTCTTCCATCCAGTGAGTGTAATGGAAAAAGCAAAAAAACCACAACAAAAAATAACAGCAAAAATGAAAAGCAAAAAAAAGCAAATCAAAGCATTTATATGTGAGGTTAACTGCTTCATCATTTGTTGTTCTTTGGGACAACAGGAGAAAGGAAACACCCCACTACACATAGCAGCAAAAGCAGGACAGATGTTACAAGCTGAACTGTTGGCAGTTTACGGAGCTGATCCTGGGGCTTTGGATTCCAGTGGAAAGACCCCAATTGATTATGCAAGGTAAGCATGACCTATGTTTTCAATTGATCTCATATTTTATTTGTTTTTAAGGGATTTATAAACTGTACAATAAATAGTGCGCAGAGCCTCTGTGACGTCACCTAATGGTTTGTGGACTACCATTTTGAAGCATTTAGTTTGGTATTATGGCCATCACCATCTTGTTTTTTGGACCCAAGTGACCATAGTTGGATGAGAGGA
>JAPZDZ010000011.1:12000235-12018102 GCA_029783805.1 Acanthurus tennentii
AAGAAGAAGCAAAGAGGTTAAGGAGGAAATGTCAGGAAAAGACTTGTAAGTGAAATGAAGGGGAAGGTTTTTTTCTTTATATCTAGGGCTGCAAATGATGACACCAGTGTTGCAGAACCTTACATAGTTAATGGTCACATGAAGAAAGATGAGAAAACTAGACTAATATTGGTGTTGACATATTTTTTGAAACCATCCTTGACTGGAACAGTAAGGCTGTACAGAACTAAGATAATATATAAGGACTTTCATCTTCTCAACCTAAGCTTAAGTTAACATATGAGCAGGAGCAAGGAGCCATGTAATGTCACCTACCTCTTGTTGCCATTTACTTCCATCTTTTTGCTTATTTTGGCCTACTGGTTGTTTGTTGAGTAGCTATGAATTGATTAATCCAGTTTTCAACTGAACATAGAACACAAAAAGTGTCTGTGAAGTCATATCTCTTTGTACAATGTAGAAGCTGTTTTGGATTTTTTTCATCATGTTTTGGTTCACATAAAACCTCCCAGGCACTGAATTACAAGGCCAAGTCTTAAATTCTGCTGCATTGTTGTAAGTTAAATTACAAGCCAGACTACATTTGTTTTTCTCTAGGGAATCCAATTTCACTTCATCCACTGTTAGTGTACCATAAACCAGAAAAATTTTGCTTTTTGTGGACTAGAACAGCACCTATAATTTTTAAATGAGTAAGGCAGGGAAAGGCAAGTTTATTTATCCAGCACTATTCAGTCATAAGGCACACAAGTGTTTTACAGGGGTATAAAAATACAATAAAATGAGACATTAAGAAAAACATAAAGTTGCATGTAAAGGATATAAAACAGATAAAGTTTACAACCTCCTTTTTCATGAGCTGCAATGAAACATGCAGTAAGTTGGGTTTTTTTTCCTCCGTAGCAGTCCTCTTCCAGCCTCCGATGCAGTGGAGCAGGGGGAGGAGGGCGAGGAAGATGCCACCCTGCCGTGCACAGAGGATGTCATCTGTAAGACAGAGCAGATCACCAAGAACATACAGGAGCTCCTGAGAGCTGCCCAGGAGACCAAACATGAAAGGTAGTTCATGATTACTACATCTGGTAATGCTATTGTAAAAAGTAAAGAATAAATCAAATTTTATTTCTGAAAGATCGAATACAGAAAAGTCTTGTGATAATTCATAGATAAAATCTTCTGATTATGTGATTTATTGTAAACCACTGCTTATTCTTTGTCAGGATATAATATTTAAACCACAGCTGTACTTTCTGTTATTCTGCTTATCTTGTTGAGGGTAAATGCTGTTTCATCCTCAGTTTCTGCTGCTTCTAGGTCAGTGGTTTTTCAGTATTTTACCTCAGGGCCCAGGACCCTGCTGGTTTTCATTCATCCATAGCCAGCTAACCAGTGACTGATTTACAGTGGAGATGCAAGGCAAATGCAGTGATATAATAAACCAGCAGCACTCTGGTCCCAAAGACTTTCAGTCTTTAAATGTGTCTGATAGGAAACAAACACCATGTGACGACTTATTCTCTAGTGACCTGCTAAATCCACAGAGAGTTAGTTTGGTCAATGTGGTTTCCTGTATGTGCTATTTGTGAATTTCCTGTTGTTTGTAAATTTGTAAAAAATTTACTTAATTTTCAGGTTCATTAAATCATGATTATGATAAGACATTGACTATTTTACATCAGCCAGGTTTTCTCCAGTTAAAATATTTTTTTAATTAACAGTCTACTTAACAATGAAATGCTAAATGTGGAAAATCATACCTGTATTTTTGGTTCAACTTTGTGAGAAATATTGTAGCTGATTTGGCTCAGTATGCTTATTGGCTTGACGTATCAAAAAATATTGTAGTATTGATATTACATTATGGACACCTTGCAAGGTATCAATAATCTAATTTAGGCTATCACTGCTTACTTATTGTCTTCCTCGGTTAGGTTATTGGTCCCATTTTTTTTTTCAGTCTAAGTCTAAGTCACAGTGTTTATGTATGTATCATTTTGTCTGCTGTCACTGAAATAAGCACTGCTTATTTTGAAGCCTCAACAGCTGCTCTGTCTGCTTAAACAGTGTTTTGTTTGCTGATCTTTTGCAGTTTTGTAACATATTCACCAAAGCTAGTTTTCCTTGGGTTCTTCTGGAAAGGTGCTACACTGTTAGCATATGTTTCATTATATAATGAAGCACAGTACACAGTGTTTCAGGCAGATTAATGGTCAAGTTAGACATGCAGTGTTAGTTCCACTGTTTAAACAGCAGTAATATTTGTACATAGGTTTGTTTTCTTTACCAGAGCTGCTAGATTAAACAGTGTCATGTGAGCTTTGTGAGGTGGCAGTCATGCAACTTTGTCCAAGAGCAAAAAGTGTCTACTTAAGAGCAAACCAGCTGAATTTCAGATTTCAACTTTAAATTATTATGCATGTTGCTCGTATTTGGTTACACAATAGAAATGTTCGATAGCTGTTTATCACTCATTCAATCTGTTGCTCTGCCGCAGCTTCCTGCCTTGTTCAGAGAAGATCTGCATGGCTGTGACAGAGATGGCTGCCCTGTTTCCCAAGGTGAGAGGACCCCCCCATGGACAGTTTGCTGTCCCTCCCCCAAGCAATTAAGGGATTTATTGTTTGTTTGAAAGCAGTTAAAGGGAATCTAAACTGACTTGTTTATATTGGGTACGCCCTGTTGATTGCATTACATTGTTTTATGTTTACCATTTATTGGATTACTTTGTTTTATGTTTCCTCGTACACACAGTTTACTGACCGCAATGAGGGTTATTTATAAGTGTTGCCCTGTCAGTCCCTTATCAAGGCTTCATCATCCCTCCTTTCCCTCACAGAGGCCATCCTCGGAGACTGTGCGAGGGTCTCTCTGCCTGCTCACCTCCAGTGCCAGCCGGCTCCATGGAGAGTGCCAGAAAGCGGCAGAGCACAACCCCTGCCCGTCGGACATCCAGCTGGTCACTCAGCAGGTCATCCAGTGCGCCTATGACATTGCCAAAGCTGCCAAGCAACTTGTCACTGTGACAACCAAAGAAAACAACAACTAGCCAAAACCCAAAGACATTCCTGACACACTCAAAATAAAGTTTATCAACGACCATGCTAATTCCATCAGTGTTATAACACCGTTTGTGTTTCGTTTCCCCATGTTAATCAGTGTAAGCATTCATATACATTCTTTGTGTATTTGAAGTGGGGAATTTTCTTTTTTTTAAACAAAAGATGCACCATGCAAAATATTGGTAAAACAAAACATTTATTTATTTTGTTGTTTTTTGTGTCATGATACTACAGAGTAAACAAACATCTCTAAAGATATAGGAAAACATCTGTTACTATTCTTTACCTCACAAAGAAAGAACAGTTTATTCCACACAGTTTCCAAAAAGTGCAATGTTGTGTATATATGAAACAATTTAAACCACAAACAGTTGAGCCTTCCATATTGCACTTTTCTCCATAGAGGTCATAGTCCTTGAGGTCGGGTGTCAGGCAGGGCTGAGCTGCCAAAGAGGACAAAAGTCTGCAGACACCTCACATCAGGGATCACAATAGATGAACCTTAATCTACAACCTTGATTCCAGAAAAGTTAGCTAGATTTTGTAAAACATGAATGAAAACAGAATGCAGTTGTGATCATTTCAGTTTGCCATCAAACTGACAGTTCTACAAATTTTTTTCTGAGCCTATGTAGTAATATAATCGTGTTTCCCGTAGAGTTTGACCTCCTCCCATCCTTGCTTGTGAGCGGCTGAGCCTTTCGAGGATGACCCTTTAGTACCCAATCATGATGCTGTCATGTGTTGCCTATGAACCTGTTTACCTGTGGAATGTTTTTGACAAAAAATCATTTAAGTTTATAAGTAACTTTTTTTTATGTGTTGTCTTTATACCGTTTTTGCCTGAAAATATGTCAGAGTCTTTAAGTAAAGTATCACATTCTGTTATTACTAAAGTGTCACAACTTTTCCTGGAATCTGGGTTGTAGATCAGTTTACTTTTCTTTTACCCTTTTTTTTTAAACGCATTGACAGTGTTTTCATCTTGAATCATTTGTGATGCCACTTGCTTAGGAGTTAAATTGTTTGTTTAGTAAGCAAACTGTGATTTCTATATATATAAAAAAGAAAAGCTTCAGTGCAAATGAGCACCATGTAACGCCAGCAGTACCAAGAGTGTGCAAACTTTCATTCCATCCAGCAGCTCCAGCAGCAGATTTCACTGTTCAGTCCATCCACTCTGGTTGAAGATGTGTTTAAAAGTAAAGTATCAGTAGTTTTTGGAGTTATAATGTTACAGCCATACTTCTGATGATGTGTGTGTGTGTGTGTGTGTGTGTGTGCGTGTGAGAGAGCATGAAATGGCCTCAATGGCCGGTGTGAAATCCATTTTGAATCAATTTTAATAGCGTTATGCAAATATATAAGATGTATGTATCCATGTAATTCTTTATCAAAATAATCCAAATGCTATTCTATTTATAAACTGTATGTCATACCTCTAAGAAAATATCAATGTTTATTTTCATAAGCTTTTGTTTAACATGATGCTCCTCACAGACTAACGTTTTTGTTCTGAGGTTTGGGACGTCTCAGCTGGCAGTAAGTTAGAGGCAAATTGTGATCTTTGTTTATTTTGGTGTGGTGCTGTAAATCCAGTGTGTTAGATGCTGCCTGTGGTCAAATACGTACAACTACAGTTTACAATCACTGATAAAGTAAATGTGCCCTCAGAGTTAGAATACCTGTTGTAGAACTTGGGTCTAATATGTCACTTATTATTGTAAGCCAGGTTTCAACCAGGGGTGGAAAAAGAACTTGAAAAACCTGCACAAGTGCAGTGCAGATTATTCAGTGATACTCAAGTAAAGTAATAAACCTTTGTTGGATTTTTTTTTTTGTGACAGCAAGTACAAAGCATCTCTTTTGCAGACAGGAGACTGGTTTCATTTCAACTGAAACCATTTTAACATGAAAATCTCTTATTTAGTGATAATTTCGAAGTGGGCAATGTCTTTTCAAGCTGTCTTAGGGGAGAATTTTCTCAGTTTGTTTAACTTTTCATACTCATATTTCATTTAACAGTAGCTCTAGTGGAGAACAGTCAACACGTGTGTTGTACTGCCACATGTATCTTAAGTAGTGACCACCATAAAACCACTGAGCGTAATAAATTGAGCAATGGTGCATGTTCTTGCTTATGCATTCAACTCTTCTTCAATTTGTTGGACAAGGAATGTATTATTTTTCTCATTTGAAAAGTTTCAAGCCAAATATATAATTAGGCCTTAAGAGCATTCCATTAACAAACCTAATTAGGTCACCTGCAAAATTTTTCTAAATTTAAAAATGAAATAAGAATACAGATTTTAGGATTTTGGGCTGCTAAAAAAAGTGCACAAAAAATAACTCAACTACATGAATAAAAGTAAATATCCCTTCTTTTTTCACCCCTGGTTGGTATTAAATCCCCTGTAACCTATAGCCTACTCGTTCCACTGCCTCTGTGGTTGAAAACACTCCCTGCCTTAGGTATAATAAAGCATAATCTATACCTCAACTAGCCCTTTGTCATGCTTTTCTATGTGTGTATGTGTGTGTGTGTCTGCTTTCAACACGCCCATGTATTATTTCCCACCTGTTGGAGAGAAGGACGAAAGTGATAGGGGCCGCTGGCTGCTTCCCCTCCCATCTGATAAGACACTGAGTTCCGGGTTCTTTTCCAGCCGCGAGCTGCTGCTCACAACCGCCGCCTCTTGAAACACGGCGCTTCACACGGCGGGACTATGTCTCTTTTACTTGATAACCAATTCAAAGAGCTTCCCCCGGACAAGTCGGTGGACACAAAGTTGTTCCTGGAGACCGTGTCGCACCTCCCTGCGTTTTTCGGTGAGTGTTAACCTGCACCTGAACTCGAGAAAACACACACTGAAGATGTTGCTGTGTGAGACGCTGTCGGGCGCGGGCGCGGGCGCTGTCGCTGTCACGGTTCATACTTGGCTGACTTGATCCTCATGACATGTTGGTTCAAATGACTTGTCACTTGTCTGAAAGCAGAACGTGGTTATTTCACATAATAATGGTAGAAGTGGAGCTGCCGGGTCACGTTGGGGCTCTAAACCAGCTGCGGCCATACAGCCTATAGAGAAACTCTTTGTTTACTCACTGAACAGTGCGCACATTGACCTCATTGTGCCTTAACTGCGCATTCACTGCATTTTTTTTGCTTCCCTCTGTGTTTGTACCTAATGGCTCGTTTGTATTCATCCTCCCCAGCTGAGCTGAGGACATGTGTGATGATGAAGTCATTCATATTTTATTGCTTTCCTCTCAAATGTCTCTTTTCTCTGTCAGACTGCTTGGGATCATCAGTATTTTCAGTCATCAAATCAGACATTAATGGCAATATAACGGTAGGAAACAGATCTGTGTGTGTGTTACGTTATGCCTCTGTAATGCATTGGTGTGTTTTCATACAACTGTGAGGAATTTAATCATGAATTGAATCTTAATGGTGAAACTCTTACATACAACTTTAACCCAAATGTGCATTTTTCAGAAAATTAGAGCAGTATATCTTAAGGATCCTGCCAAGTATGTCACTCTGCAGGACATTTTGGAGGCAGAGCGAGAAGCCCATAAAGCAGAATGGCCTAAAGTTGGAGCAACATTAGCTCTGATGTGGCTGAAAAGGTGAGAGCCACCTGATGTTATGTCATACTGAACTTTTAAGCTGCTGAACAGGTAGACAGACAGGCTCACTTTCTTTTCTTTTTAATTCTGGTGTTCTCCTGCAGAGGTCTCCGTTTCATACAGGTCCTCCTGCAGAGTTTGGCAGATGGAGACAGGGATGAGAACAACCCCAACCTGATTCGGGTTAATGTTATCAAAGCCTATGAGCAGGCACTGAAGAAATACCACGGCTGGGTGGTTCAAAAGGTTTTTAGTGTAAGGAAAATGTCCTTTTTCCTCTTATTTTTAATAATACTTGGGACTCCAAAAGGAGAAGTGGACAAAACCTGACCACACTGGCATATTAACTCATTTAATGCTGTAGTTTGTGTTTGTGTGCTAATATAATACATTGTATAAGTTTTTTTTGTCAAGTAACACCATATTCTTTGCTATTATGAATTTGGATCCATACCATGTATTTATTTACATTTGAGCCTATGTATTTTAGCACAGTGAACTCTTAGCTAGCCCACTTCTACCTGAGAATAAATAAAAATGTTTGTGTTTTTTGCTCACTGCAGGCAGTGCTGATTGCAGCTCCCTATAGATCAAACTTCCTCAAGGCCCTGTCAAAAGGAGAGGAAGTGAAAGAGGAGGACTGTCTGGCAAACGTTCGTCAGTTCCTTGTTAATTACACTAGCACTGTGGATGCCATCTACGAGATGTACACAAGTCTGAACGCAGAGCTGGACTACACGGTTTGATGTCACATGACCCGGCTGGGCTGAATGAGCAGGAGCGGAAATGTTCCTGTCATACCTCTCTGACAAGTCCAGCTTTTAATGGATTTTAATAAGGTTGTTTTTTATTTTTCTTTCAGTGTGGTATTTATTAATTTGATGATACCTTACTAAATATTAACACTGTTTGTTTGGTCTTAAAATTATGCCTTAAATTTTAACTCAACATTATAGCAAAAGTTATATTTTTCTTCTTGCACATGGTTTCAAGTAATTGCAAGATTGTTGTTGAAACCGTGCAGCTCTCAGTCTCATGCGCCAGTTTATGTTGTTGTGTGGTTTGCTGCTAAATGACATTACCATGTGGCTTTCACCTGTCCCACATGGAGACTAATGCAAGACTGTAAACACTGTTCACACAGGCAACCCTTTCTGTTAGAACCTCACATTCCCATGTATTCGGCCTCCTCAGCCTTGGAGTTACTCACCTCCACTGCCTTGGTTGTAATTTTAAACTATAAAAACTCACTTCAGTGATTTATTCTTAGGTGGATTCTTCTTAGTGCCTTGGTGTTATTTGCTGATCCTGCAATATATAGTAAAATAAAAAAATTGCCTTTTGATTTTAACTGTCTACAAAACAAAAGTTTAGCGGAGCCAGAACTGACTGTTTTTGTTGTTTTTTTTAATGTTTAGGGCTGTGTGGGGTTTGTGTGTCTGTTTTTAATATGAAGTCACGGTCAACTTATGTGTGTTCTGTTTTTATCTCAACCTACCTAACCTTTACACAAAGGTAATAATGTCAAACGACATTTCTCACTTCAGGTTAAAGCACTTCATATGCACATTTATTAGTGACTTTTTGACTGAATTTACATTTTCTGTATGGATACTTCCAGATAGGCTGTTTCTGGGTTAGTTACTATGATCAACTTTGTTCTTATTACAAGATTTTAATGTATAAATAAAATTAAAGTGTTAAACTAAATTGAATGACTAACCAATAAAAATCAAACTTGCAGTTCATGAATTTAAGCTCTAGGTGGCGGTATTTACTTGTTTTTTTTTCTCCCGTAATCATAGTTATGGTGCAGCCTCTGCTTGAATGTTTGATAATATGCTTAGTGATCGAAATCATACACTACATGCAGTTTAGATTCAGTTCCAGCTTGCAAAATCTTAACTTTAAGAAACAGATCATGTTGTTTACAAATTCGCAAGAGGAAATTGGTGCCTTTTTGAATCTCTTTTGGTGTACTGGGGTTGATTTGCTCCCAACAAAAAAGCCCATTTTTAAGGCCAATTGCCGAAAACAATGTGAACACAACAGATGTTAAACATCTTATTTTTCGAAACATCTGCGGCAAATCTGTGGAGCAGAGAGGGGGTCTCTCTTCTTCATGTCTCCTAATCCCTCAGATCAACCAGCCTCTTCCTGTGCCCAGTCTCACTTATCTGAAGTGTGTCCCAGAGGCTGGAGTGGCTCTGGTTCCTCCCCCAGAGGAGCAGAGCCTCGGCTAATCGTCTCTGAGCGAGAGTAAGGGGAGCATGTCTGTAATCCTGTAGGTTTATCAGCAGAGAGGCCTGGCCTGTCCTCACTGATAGATATGATGGAAGAGCTCCAAGTGGAGCCAGGACACAATGGGCTACAGACAGAAAATCATTTTGAACAATGCCTCAATGACAAAGCCACTGACCTTTAACTCTGAAATATTTCTTATCTGCAATGAGGTAATCAATTGAATATTGCAGTTTTATTCCCAACGGTGCATCTAATGCCATTATTCACACCATCTGGGTTATTTGTTTTGTAATAGACTACTTAGAATGGATGTGCATTTTATGTCTATGGTGACCTAAACTGCATTACTGCTATAGCATCCAATTTAGGAGGACAAATGATGCAAAATAAGAGGCGCAGGCAGGCACAGAACCATCCAAGATTAGCAATTCAGTAGCTGGGTAATGGCAAGCCCATTTCTGCATAATGTGAACAGTAATATTATTGTGGATTTATCTTAAGACAGCATGTATTTTTCATACACAAATGTAATATAAGAGAAGGGGAAGGCCTGTATGTTTTTATTTATATATATGTAATTTAAAGTATTCAATGGCTTCTGCCTCAAGCTTTAGTCATCCATCTAAACTAACATTATTCACTATGAAAACAAAATTAGCACATTAAACTTGCATCATTTTTAGAGGAACTATCCCAATATATTTAGGTTTGGCTTGCATCATATAAGCCTTCGGTGCAAAGATAGATTTTAATAAAATGAGATCTAGGACTGAAAAAAATGGACTTGCATGTTGAATCCCCTCGCAATAAAGCAGAAAAATGTCTCATCTTTCCACAACTACTTTATCATTCATGAATATAATAAAACCGTCTTCTCAGCAGCATGTCTGGCAGATAATAACTAATGATATGTAATAAAACAAACTGTTTGCTGGGTTTAGAAAATTTCATTTACTTGACAATCCTTATTAAGAAGAGGCAAAAAAAGGGTGAGGGATTAGGTCATACATTGCAAAATGTAGTTATTTCAACAACATACTTCATGGAGAGCGCTCACATGTTCATATATAATAATTGCACTTTATAATTATAGAGACAGTTTGCCATATAACTCAACAGGCTGACATAAATAAATAGTATCACAGAACCAGTGCAGACACACAAAGAACTACTCAGTCATTCATCTCTCACCATCAGAGATAATATAGCCCTACAGAGAAGATATTGTAAATGATTCAGGTGGCACTCCATTATACCCAGGTGTTGTGTAACCAGTGTCACAACCCTCCAGAGGAAAAAAAAACAACACATTACCTCATTCAAAGAAAACATCCAAACAACCTCTTAAATTTAAAAATGCTAACAAAAATACAACGGAAGGGCACATCTCGCTTGGCCTGAATTGCCACAGTGTTGATTTGGATATGCAGCGGTCCGGAAAAAAACATTGTGCTGAGCGTGACTACATTAAATCAAGTAAGATAGTGAATAACAAAAAACTTCAATGTCTGCACAACAACAACAAAAATATTCACATTTGGATGCAAATTCACAAAATGTTTCCCAATACAGCGGCCGGGATGTTTGCATCATATAGCAGAAGCTGCATGTGTCACTGAAAAGTGGAGGAAACCAAAATCCACAACAAAGCAGCAGACAACCAAAAGTTCAGTTAATGATGAAGGAATGTTTCCTCTGAAATAAGAAGCCATTTTATGGAAAAAAATATACAATATATTCACAAAAAGGGTCACCAACAATCCGTCCCAGATTCAAGTTAATGTTTTCAGAAGGTCTAATGATTATTTCGGTTCAGTAAGTTTCCACTTTTGTAAAGGCCTACAGAGGAAATAGCCTGTAAAATATACAGTTCATGTTCAAACGGCAATGGAAAATTCTGATTAGGTGCTCAGCATCTGTATTAAATGAGAAACAGCTGGCATATCTGATGGCCATTTAAGATATAAAAATAAAACATGAAAAGTTCATAAGATAAACCTGTATCTCAAGTCATGATTATCATTTATCTTTTCAGGCTTATAGCACAAAGCCTTCCACAAGTACAGTCCATGCACGAACTAAAAAGGCATGTCTCATTCTCATAGATGTCTAAAGTGGCACACTTCCATCGTCTATAAAAGGTTTGTTACTTCAGCGTCCCGTCGTGTGGCAGCGCCGCGTCTCATCTGTAGACAGGGAGCTGGATGTGGGTTTGCTGGTGATGCTCCAGTAGCTGAGGCATCCCCATGGCTTCATACCCACGGCCCAGCATGCGCTCTTTGATGCAGGGAGGGTGGATCTCACTGATGAGGCACTCCAGAGACTGCAGGCTGCTGCTAAGTACTGCAGTGTGGCACAGGCTAGAACTAGGCAGCCCACAACAGAGGTTTTGGTCTGTGCTGTAGGCCTGGGTATGAGGAGGGAGAGGAGGGTGGAGTTGCGGCTGGTGGTGTTGGTCGCGGTGGTTTGGGTGGAGATGGGGATGGGAGAGTCCCAGATCTCGAGGCCTGGCTGCGCATGTACCCGTTGCCAGCACCTGAGAAGTATAACAGTCGCTGTTTGGGGTGGCAACAACGCCGTCCCAGAGGGGGGCGAAGTACTGTCCGACAGAGAACTCCCCCTGCATGGCGACGCGGCTCAGAGAGGAGCTGCTCACTCGCTCCTGCACAGGGCCAACGCTGGCAGGATGTGGCCTATATGACAGCTGTGAAGAGCACCTCAAAGGGAGGCAGGTTTCAGGAGGCTGGCCAGCCTCTGCTGCTCTGTGGCCCTGAGCACCGTTACTCACACTGTACACCCTCACTGCTCCCTGCTGATACGGCGGCTGCTGCTGCTGCTGCTGCTGCTGCTGCTGCTGCTGAATATGATGCTTATGCTGCCACACCGTGTAGTCTGACTTCTCCAAGTACCCAGCTTTGGCCATGTCTGCACTCTGTGAAGGTATCACCGCCCCCGTGAACGCCAGACTGCTCTGGGGCGGCACTCCCAGGATGAAGTCTGAGTCTGAGTGTGCCACGGCAGCCACGGCCTGCAGAGAGGGGCTGGCTCGAGCCTCCCCCCCCAGCTGCAGGGCCTGGCTGTGGGGAACTCTGCTCATGTGCCTCATCAGGCTTTGAACCTCTGCCAGCTCAGACTGGGGGGCCAGGCTCTGATCTCCAGGGGCCATCCCTGCGCTAGAACAAAGTGTCTCAGTGGGAACATCGGGGGGCTTACATGAGCTTATATGATAGGCCTTATGCCCGTGTCTGACTGTGTAGCCATTGTTCAGAGGATTATTATACGGTGCCACAGAAGTCTGGGTGTTTGCATGTTTAGTCCTCCTGCCTTCTGAGTTTTTCACCACACCTTTGACCACCACAGAGGCTTTGACGATGGCCAACAAACCCTGGTAGCCTCCTGAGTACGGGTGTGAATAGGGGCTGTAGCGTTGGCCCGTGGTGTCCAAGCCGTTGACTGTTTTGTTTAGCTGTTTATGCTGTGGCACCCGGACGTCAGATGGGAAGATTTTGATGGACAGTGGGCTGTTGGCAGTCTTCTGGGCAAAAGCATCCAACTCTGCGGGAGAGGGGTATCGAGAAATCATGGAGGCCTGCTTGCCTGAGAGGGAAGCAGACAGAAACAAGCGATTAGTCTACAAAGAGAGAGAAAAATAAAGGTTTTACCTCTTGGTTTTTGTTGTTGTTTTTTTACCCTCTCCATCTTAAACCAGTTTTAAGGAATAATGACAGACACCAACATGTTGTTAAACTCATTTCAGGGACAGAAACACCCCAAGCACTGTTTGATCAGTGCTTAATGAAATTAATTCAGACTTAGTTCAACCCAAAATTAGTTTACCCTGGGAAATCAAAAGGCAGGAAGTGGCACAGCGGTGGAAAAAGGCTTTCAAATGAGATTCATTTGGTGACATTTAGCGGCTAAACCCCAGCAGGAGCAGCCAAGTGGAAGCTGATTGTTTTAAGTGTAAAAAATTTTAAAAGGTGCTTTTACATTACAATTTTGTGGTTTTCTCTAAAAAAAGATAATTTTTTTGAACACATCTTAGCATAAAAACTGTTAAAAATCAATAATAAGATAAAACAATATGATTACTGATTCAACATTTTGCCTAAACACTATTATTCTTCCCAGCTGATCCTCACCTCATCTTTGGTTGTTTCTCAATAACCTTGTAATCATTCAAGCGTCACCAGTTCCTGCCTATGAAATTTTGTTCCACTTTATGCTTTTATGAACCTGAACTGATTCTACTGTAAAGGCTTAAAGCCTAAACTGTCAAGGAAAAGTTGATGCGGATGGAGAGAGAGAAAGCACAGAGCGCCGCGGATTGAATTGTATGCAGGAGAGCTGACGGGACAAACTAAGATTGGATTTAAACACTATTATTCAGGCAATTTCATGGCTGCTTAACTCCTAGCGACAAAAGGAAAGGTGGAAAAGGCGCCCCATTTAAAAACAATAAATCACCTGGTAGAAATTACCGCCACCTTTCAGAGTGACACTTTTATGGAATTCCTGACATAAAAAGAAAAGGCACTGAAATTAACCCAGATCAGGCTTTAAGTCAGTGGAAATCATAGCAGGCAAAAGAACAAGGCGGTAATCTGCAATAAAAAAAAAAAAAAAAGGCCGAAAAATAAAAACAAAACACTTCATTTCATTTTCAATAACAAAACCAATTCCATCTATGCAGGGGGAGAGCTCACTTGTTGTTGTTCCCATTTGAAATTGATTTGGGAGTTCATTTCATTTCAGGCCTACAGTGAGCTCCCGACTGTGAAAATGATTCAATCTACAAGATCCATCTCATGAAAGAAATAAATTGGGTGTTTAAAATGGAGGAAAGAGGTAAGGTGGAGTGTTCAATCCATCCAACAATCTCCCAGCGGAGCAGAAGGAACAGCGCACCATGGTGCCAGGAGCATGAATGAATTCTATAGAGAGATACAACAAAGCAAAACACTGCTTATTATGTATCACAGTGTAGCGCTGCCATAGAAAACCATGACATCTGGGATGTTGGAGAAGGTGTTTAAACTGTATACAATGTCAAGATGTGAGCTCTCTCCTCTCTGGTTTACCATAATCCTACTTATGGAGAAAGAACAGGAAAAAGCAGCTGTGATAATGATTTCTGCTCTTTGGATAAAAGCTGAATATTCAGAACCAAAAAATGATAAGAAGAAGACGTTCATATCCACCTAGAAGGAGCTCAGATGATGAGAAGAGATAACACATTTTTAGAAATATAATGAAAACTATAATAATTCCTCACATCAACGCGAACCAGTTTCGACACAACTGTGCAAAACTGTTAGTAACGTTGCTATATAAGCAATTACAGATATTTTAGCAAAAGGAGCGGTTTAGTGATTAGGTAAAATGTCACTGTCAAGTCCCGCTTGCTGCAATTTATTTGCCATTCCACAAACATTTTAGAGTCTTTGAACGCTAACACATCTTCACAGGGTGTCTGATATTGTTAGTCCAGAGATTACAGCCCTGTCAGAGCCACGGAGACACAACACAGCTGCACTTCCCACTGTGGCTGCCTTAATGTGGCACTATGGAAACCTCATTAGCAAATAGGCCTTCCCCACAGAATTCACATATTTATCATCTGAGACCACTACCGTGTGACATACGCATTAAAAAAAAAAAAAAAAAAAAAAAGGGGGATTATTTTAGCTGATCCTGATGCGAAGTTACAGCGGAGATCGGAAACGCCATGACCAGCAATAAACTACTATAATTACAACCAGAGGCAAACGTTTCAATCTTGAGGACTTTAATGCCAATCAGTGGTTTTTAATGGCAGTAAACTGAGCGCAGTACATCATGTTTACTAGTCAGCAGTGACTTTCCCAGAGCATGTGGTTGCAGTAATAAAAGTATATCTTGAAGCTATTCTTCACCATATTCGCCTGCCTGCAAAACACACCCAAGTCAAACAGCACTGCGTGGTTCATTAATTACAATCTGCCACTATGAGAGCTGAAGGTTCCCCGTGTAGACGTCAAGAAGAAAAGAGCATACCGTGTAGAGGCTGCAGTCTCACCTAAACTGTGGGAGCAGCAGTGGGCCGGTGCACATGAGTCAAAGTGATAATTGATGACATGCATAAAGTATCGCTTCTATGGTCCCCTGCAGGTGACCAGAGAGGTCGTTCACGCCCTCCGAAATCAGCTTAAGTTTGAATTAGAAAGCTATTGTGCGTGTCGCCATTTGGAAAAAGCTGCTGCATTTCAAAACATGTGTATCAGCGGCTTCCAGCTCATTCTGGCCTTTTCTCCTGCAAACAAGCAAACAAACAAGTAAAAATGTACAAACGAAGCCAGCTTTTTTTTCCTCTAACCTTCTTACTTGTTAGGCTACGATAATGATATTCAGTCAGCCATTTGGATCTATTAAATCCCAGGCATTCGAACTGCAGCAAAAAAAAAAACAAAAAAAAAAAACGAGCCTGTAAATTAGTAAATATTTTCACACAGCAGTTAAAAATGTCTCTGCTACAAAACAGCTGTATACTTTTAGCTTGAGAAATGTGTAATTCCTTTAATCAGCCTATGTTGCCTTAAGGAGATTATATGAATCATGTTTTTTCTCAATTAATGCTTAATTTTTAGTACATAATCAGCAAAAGAAGCACTCTGCATATACACACACACACACACACACAATCACATTACTGAGGCCACAAGATAAATCTGTGAGGTCTTGAGATAATTAAAGAAGAAGATTTCCAGAGTTTGAGCTCTTCAGCACTATTAGACATACAATGTAAGAAAAGACACAGCTCACATATTTCATTATTTAACTCCATTACACACATAAATAAGAGACATTAACGACTCAATTACCATAACAATGCTTTGGATTGTCGACTGTTTAGTTCCTTGTGACATTGTTTCCTGTGTGTTTTCACTGAGAGGCTCTGCAGTCAGTCACATAACAAAATCCAGCGGTGTAAAATAAAGATGAGAAATGAAAACAAATAGGAGGCCGTTCACATGACAACGGGGAAATGGCAGCTGCGTGTTGTCAGGTAAGGAATGGCAGGGAGATAATTAGTAGTCTGACCTTAAGCACTTAATCACCCTGAACCTGCAGACTGCACGCTGTTTCACTCCTCAGCCCTGACAGAGAGCACCGGCGCAGAGGCAGACGGAAAAGAAAAAAAAAAAAAAAAAAAACAGCACAGAAAATAACATCAGCCACTTTTCGCAGGCAACCTTAGCTAAGGGCATCATGCAGTTTTAATTCTTTGACCCCTTTACATTTTTTTCCCCCCACACACTCGCTTTTTAGACAGGCATGATTGAAGGAGGCTACGTGGGATTGAAAAGCCTGTCTGTGTTTTTCTTTGCCTCAAAAAAAAAATCAGCTTAACAACACTCGTGCTTGACGGATATACAAACCTGGATTGATAGATTTAATGGCGCTGCTAGTCAGGCTCGAATGTTTTCTCGGCTGGAAGGGGGCTCCGAACATTAAACATGCTGCTCGACTGTTGCAGCACCATGCTGAGTGAAACTGGCACACTTTCACAGGAAACACCTAATCCTGATTTCCTCTTTCCATGCAGGGGACATGCATGGAAAGAAACAGCTGGGGCGGGGGGCCAATTATTAACTCTCAATCATCACTAGGCGTGATTTATTATGTCTGTGTGCGTTTGTGACTTAAGACTAAGGCTGATTTTACAAATATTAGCATAAAATAATCTGGGTGGATAAAGCCCTGGGTATTTATCAAACTGTGGTGTATGTATATATCTATGGTCTTTCATAACCCTGGTTCCACCCCCATACAATCCCACTCAATGCTTTCCGCCACTTTAAACTGGCTAATCTTTTTCCCGTGGTCACACTTGAAGCCATCTCTCCCCCTCCACTCCCTCAGATTACAGCGGAGACCTCATTGTTTTGGAGCAGTTTGAGTTAATCACTAATTTATGGGCAAAACAAGCCTCAGAGGCAGGGCTGAAAACAGCAGTTGGAAAAAGCTCATTGCCTTTCCAAAACCGCTGCTTCAACCATCGCATACCCAGAGGGCCCACATGAGGAAACGATTAGACTGACCACTACTCACGATTCCCACGAGATAAAACTAAAAATTCAGAAAACTAAGAATTCATTGTTAATACCCGCATAAATTGGCAGATCCGGCAGGGAACAAAAAACCCACAGGCCTTTGATGTTATGCAGAAGAGTTACTGTGAACACTTTCTGTGAGATAACATGTTTACGCGCGTCAAATCCTCAGCAGGAACATGACACTGAAGACTGACAGCTAATAACTGAACAGCGCCTCTCAGCAGGCGTAAATACTTGTTTACCACACCAATAATCCTGATATTTAAAATACCCTGTTCTACCTTAATAACCAGGCACTGAGCTCAGCAACATTCACAATGCATTAAAAAAACCTATGTCTCTGTTACCATGACAACCTCCTCTATGCACCCAGTTGGCCCAGTAAGCCCAATCATTAGAACCATGTAATTAATTGGCCCTGACTTTATTCATCTCAGTGAGACGAGTCTCTGTGATTAGACACAACGACGACACAAAGCTGCAAGGTTTTCCCTCTCGATCCGGGCCACACGTCAAAAATTAAATTACCTTGTTTATTTATGAGGCATCTGTATATTGTTATATGTAAATTATGTTTAGCTGTGATTGATTATTTCAGTCCATTTCCAACCTTCTGTCACATTTTAAACATTGGGCAGTAGATACGTATGGGGAAATTTATATTAGCAGCTGTTTTTTTGGCAATAATGAAAGTACAGCTGATAAATAGAGCCGATAATAGGAAGCCAAGTTAAATTGAGAATATCATCACTCTCCGAATAGTTCTACTTCTTCATCTTGGGGAAGAGGAAGAAGACTTAAGGGTACCAAATCAGCTGCTGGATAAGTTCAAAAT
>JAPZDZ010000011.1:12018202-12030842 GCA_029783805.1 Acanthurus tennentii
CTTAAATCTCATTCACACTAACCCTTTTATTCATGACTTCATCCTCAAACACACAAAAATTAAGAATACAGACACCCATTCACCTCGTTTTCACAAGCCTCCGTCATTTCGTGCCAGTAATCTCTACATGAGGGGCGCTCACAGAACAGAGTAACCTCAGGGTTGAGCACTTAGTTATGTGTGCTTGAAGAGGCTCCGGCGAATACTCTTTTGCACCAGTGTCACTCCTCATTTGTTTCTGTGCCGCTTGGCCCAGCTTGGGCAAAGTTTCCCCTCTCAAAGCCGACCCGAGCACAGGCCGGCAGCGTGGGAAAAAGCATTTGCAGCCGCAGCTTTCAAGCGGAGATAGCGGAGGAGAGAGTAGCTCTCATTCACTCTCATCACATAATTCCAAACACTCAGAAATCTTTCACATGGGTTTGTGTGGCTGAGAGCTTTCATGTCCTGTGCCTTCCATTTATTGATAGCTAAAAATGGAAATGGCTTTCAAAAGTGCAGCAGAGACTAAAGGCGGTCCCTATTTAACTCAATCCAACAACGACTCATTTAATGAAGAAGCCTAGGCCGCGCAGACTAAGCTCCCATCAGCAGTCTATTCCCTGCGGTTGTGCTTGAAATGTCAGGCAAGAGCTGGGGGGCTCTGCACTGTACACAGTTGCAGTACATAAATTCAAGGGGGGAGGAAAAGACCCTGCAGGTAAACAGGATGAGTAAATGCACCCCTGGTTCTGCCTGAGGCAAACTAGGCCCCTCTGTTCCAGCGTTTAGCAGACAAGTGCACCATTGATTCCCAATTAATATTTAATAGCATAAAAAAAAGGAAAAAAGAAGGAGAAAGATGGGAGATTAAGAGCGAGATTTATTTCCAGCGTTTTAAATATGACTACAATTGGCTTTAAGTATATAAAAGGGAGGAAAAAGAACACTATTCGCGCTTATTGTCAATTAACTACATAGTCCCTTTCACACCACACAGGTGTTTTCATTTAGTCTGGCTGAATAGACTTCATCTCCGGATTGTCTGGGTTTTTTTTACACAGTGCACTTCACTGACATCTTCCTCTTTGGCTTGTTGCACCTGTTAGATCAAGAAAAACTTTTATGGTTCTTTTAAATGCCGTATATTGAGTTTAATGACCTCAGAAAACTCTAACTTCAACATAAGAGGAGGTCTAATTATCCCAATAAGTGAAAACACCTGTGCATGTGTGCAGGTGTTAGGTAAACCTGCAGACAATTCATTACACGGCGACTAAATCGGAGAATAATGCTGTGCCTTTTATACTCTATTTCTTTATGTACAATTCAATAAATATTTTATGTGAGATAAGACCTCGTATGGGGCATTTCATGATGGGTGAACAAAGGTGTCCTTTATGGGAGTGCACAAGCTCATACAAATGAACCTGCAACATGGTCAGATAAGATAATCCCAGCCACTGCCCAGCTCTGCAGACAAAGATGCACATATGTCATATAAGCTAAGCTAACATTGATAGTCAAATTGTGGCTATTCTGTCCCAGCAAAATCTGAATGTACATATTGTTACTTGTTAACATTTGCATGCTCTTGTTTCATATGAGATCACAGTCTGAGCCGCACTGTTTCATTAAACTTACAAGATGCCTGTTAGCTTCAGTAGCCATCCTTTCATAGATCCAATTAAAATGAGATCAATATTTATTATTAGCAGAGGCTCAAAATGAACAAGAAAACACACTACAACACCTACTCCAAACTAAAAACACAATAATCTTTTACAAGGACCAAATAGTTTAAGATGTTTCATGGTTTTATTGACTCCAACAAACAGCTAAGCCTGCAATTCACAACCAGCTGAACCATTACACTGTAGGTAGTTACAGATCTTCAATATAAAGCTTTGAACCAGACACAACAAACAAATATAAGGCAGCAGCAAATTCTTCAGCAATCCTGAAAAGAAACCACACTAGAATAACTTCAGTTGTGGTACTCAGATCTCATTATATGAATTTAGACCATCCAGGAACAAAAACTGTCATTTTGGACCACTTTAAAGATTAATAAATGCACAGTAACTTACATAAAAGAGCCTAAGATCCAAATCTACAAACATGTCACATTCAATCAATTAACTGAAAGAAATCCAATCAGAAATGTCAGTCCAAGTTAGTCCCAAAGACCCCCACTCAACCTTTCGATGAATGCAGTATAATCAGTCAAGATGAAGGTCAAACCACGCTAACATGGAGCACTTTCTGCACAAAATGTGAACATCATTAGTAACCCTGTATGAGAGAGTTGATTAACTCTGTAATTTCAGAGTACACTTTGACCTGCGCGCATTTGCACTACAGGAGCACACACTGATTAGTAGCCCAATTAACAGGCATCATCATCATCAAGGGGCCCATTATTTTAATTCAGCTAAAATCTCAGCACACTGCTAAAACCGAACATGATCTTTATGCACACAGGAGGCGGCAAGGTCAAGCTAAACATGACTGATTAAGAGGTGGCTCAGGAACATGACCAGGAGCCCTCTAGAAACCATTTTTTTCTGTTACAAACTACCTGTGTAGTACTTCATGCCTGTTGTCTCTGGTAAAATGGCTTCACCTGTGTGACATGAACTCACCTTTGTGGGTGCAGGGCTGCAGCGGCGGTACTGACAGCAGTAATGGCGGCGGGGGGACATCGAGGCTTTTGGGTGTGCAGGCCAGACGCTGCGATGAGAAATTCTGCCGTCTCTGGATACAAGCCAGCATGATAGTTCACAAGGGCTGCACACCGCCTGGGTAAACCTGCTACAATAAAGATAACACACAGAGTTTTACTCTACTGCCAATACTTTCAAAACCAAATAAAATGCTGATTAAACAAGACAGAGTCCATCTAACAACTCTCTATGGCTGTAATATAGGATTTTTTGAGCTAAACGCCAGCTTTACCATGCTAAATTGCTCATACTAACAATGCTATCATGCTGATTTAGCAGGTTGACATCAACCATGTTTAGCATTAGCTAATATAAGGGCACAAAGTACAGCTAGGGCTGTTGGGAAAGTCTTAAGTGTTGCAGACATTAGAAGGACAAACAAAAACTTGTATATATTAATGGCAATCTATCAAAATAGCCAAGATATTTTACCAAAAACCTAAATGTCAACTTAAAAAAGTCAGAGAACAGACAGAGTCAGCAGGTTTCATCCTCTGAGGACAATTTATGTCAGTACCAAATTTCATGACAATCAATCAATAGGAGGTCTGATGTTTCAGTCAGAACCAAATTAGGGGACAAACTGACAGGCTGAGGTCAGCGTCTCAAAAACCTTTCATTAAGCCGTGTTGTGATTCTTTGAGTTTCTGTAAATGCTTATTTAAACCACAGAATTTTACGCTTGAAAAATATAGAATTATACATAATACATTCACACTCTCAGATCAAACATTAGTTTGATGTCGGAAGAAAAGTGCAAGCTTGCTAGTAGCGAACACTAAAAGCCAAAATAGGGGGCTCTCTCCTTTCAAAAATACATTTTCTACATTACTTTTGCAGCTTACATATCGAAAACTCTGCAGCCACTTGGGCCCTTTTATCATATTAAAATTCAGGAGCCCCTCTTTGAACTGCTGAAATTGCGCATTCAAAAAAAGTAATATGTAATGACGACTACATCTCCTCCGTCTTCCTAGTTGCAAGAGGTGAGGGTTATTTGATGGTTCTCTCCTGTTATCAACCTTGTTCTGTCAGTTGCAATCAAGCAGATCATTTACAAGGCTTCCTGTAGCCTCAGGCTGTGTGTTTCAATTTGTAACTATCCCTGAGACCTGCGTTTATTCTCTAAATTTATGGCCATATTGATCAGCAGAGAAAGCCAAAAGCAACCCTCTCCTTAAAAGAGGCTGTGCTGTTTGCAGAGTTAAGTATTGTCAGAGGAAATGAGAGGTTGTCTCTGAAAGAGAGGGTGCCTCTCCACAGCTGCGTTGATCGAGGCAATCATGTGAAGATAAAGCCAGGTACTAAGGGCATATTTCAATGATAATCGCAATTGATATTCTCTTTGATTACATGAAAGAGTCACCGAATCTGAATGCTTGCACTGCAAAACTAAAAAAATAACCCTTAGGCTATCATGAAATACTTCCAACTGTGTGTGAGTCAGATATCTTGCAGACAGACAACTGCAATCTATGCAAAAAATAAAAGAAAATACTGACTTTTATGGTATTAATAGTTAATCAATCCAATGATTACTAACCGAAAGAAACATGGCGCTTTCAATGCAGCAGTTCTCTACAAGGCTAATATAAGCCCGCAGCATACAGCTGTCAGATTGCCTCTTTTTCTTTTTGAGGTTTTAAGATTCCTTTGAATTTTGCTTTCATTTCTCCCTCAGGGTCCAGACGGCAGCTAAAGCGAGTCAAACAGAACAGAGTGTTCAGTGACGAGCTGCAGAAACATGATTACCTTCGCCTCGTAAGAAGAACAGACAAAGTGGCTTTCATTTTACTCAGGTGCCAAAAAAAAAAAAAAAAGAAGACTCCTCTTACTCTTCCCTTTCTGGTGTACCCGCTCCCCTCCTCCGCTCAACATCTGTCCCTCGGTGACAAGCCCACTTCAAACCGCTCAGTGCAACCTGTCTCATCCTGAGCGCACACATAAGAGGAGCTAAAAGCCTCAGTATGGTCAAATTCCATTTTGAAAATAATGGCAATTTCATAACAACCCTTCCCACTGCCACACTTTTGTCAAGAGGGTGGTGCTGAAGACGCAGAGGGAACACAAAGGAGAAAAGGCATCTCCAGGGAAATCCCTTCATTTGCAGAAAATGAGACATGAATTGAAAAAAACCTTCCATTACTCCCATATTTTGCAGCTGGAAGAAAATACATCAAGGTAGGCATTACAATTCAAAGAGAGGCCAACAGTGGTTAAAAGAAAAAAAAAAAAGTTTTGCTGAGAGCAGAAAAAGGAGCAAGGAATGATGCATTAAGTGCACGTAATGATGGTTTCTTTCATCCTGCTATCTAAATTTTAAATTTAAAGAAATTTATGAAAACTTAAGCTTAAAATTGCCCTCTCGCTCTCTGAAGTAGAATTACTTGGAAAAAAAAAGGGGGGAAGAGAGATATGAGATCAAAGGGATCCCAGAATGTAAGATACTATCTGGGCTAAGTTCTCCAGCAATATCAATTCTCCAGCCTTCATAGAAAGTTGCTCTACAAAAAACTTTTATGCCTTGCACTTTTTTTTTTTAATGTTACAGCAGTGCATCTCATAATATATGAAATCAGATAAATTACCACTGCAAAGAAATTATTAGCAATCTTAGAAATGGCAGCATGCCACAATAAGGTCAATAATCTTTGTAATTAACGTAATGGTCAGTGTTGCTCCCTTTCAAAATTGTAACAGAGGTTATAAACAAGATATTTCACTTCCCACGTCCTCCATGGAAGCCTATACTGCGGCACTTTCCACGTCTTACAAGTTCATGTCTTCAAGGACTTTTCTAACATGCCTAATAAGAAAAAGAGCACAGAGTTTAAGCTGCGAGAAAGTCTAATCCTCGCCACTCTCAGGCGACATCCATGCAGCTGATAAGCAGCATGATGTGGACCACCAGGGGCCTGCCGGGGAGATAAAGACCTTGTGCTTCGTAGTCCATCAGACTGCACCCCCGTGGTTTTCAGATAAGAATGTCTTGGCAAATAAATCTATTTTTCATGCTTCCTCTCTCATCATTGACGGGGTTGGACAATGCATCATTTTCTATGGAGTCGTTTGTCCTGGGAACCTTGTGAGAAGATAAGGTCGACAGAGGAGCTACAAGGGCAGAGATGGAGAGACTTTAGAAAGGCTTTAGTTTAGCAGGCGGATGCCTCAAATTTTGGTTTGATTTGAGGTTAATTAAGCTAATTCTCTATAGACAACTAGTGATGTATTGCGATTGTTTAAAAATCTTTAAGTTAAACTCATATGAGTTAAGTTTATCACATTTCCTGAGTTACTAAAGCTGTCAGAAGCTGTAAGATCACCCAAGAAATACTCTTCTGTGTTTAAACAAAACTCTAAAACATGCCTTGCTTTTTACCTGTTAGGCCCTAACAAAGCTTCGGCACAAGAGTATGCATCAAAGCAGGAAAAGCCCTTAAATTATACAGAGACTCAGACGAGAGCATCTGTCCGACCTTCTGTAGTCTTTTTATGACTTTGTGCAGCATCAAGAGTCAGAGTGAAGATAGAAGCAAATTGCAAGGAGAGCCTCCCTCTTGACAAACATGAAACGCACAGAAAAAAAAAGATTCACACACCCTCACCGATCCACATTCACACACACACACACTCACACACACCCCACCCTACCCGAGCCATCTCAGCTCCTGTTAGCAGTTCTCAGAATCCTCAGTTAATAATTAGATGATAATGAAAAAGGTTTAAGACGTGCACCCTTTTCACTCTCCGGGTGGATTAGCATGTGAGTGCTATGCTAATGTTTTTTCCCTCCTTCCACTCAGAAACTGCAGACGAGCAAAAAGGGAGAGAGAGAACACAAAAGCAAAGAAAGAAAGAAGGTTAATTTGGAAAGAAATAAATGATTAACAAAGAGCAATTGGCCATTACGGAGGAGAAAAGGCTGGGTCTCTCTCTCTCTCTCTCTGTGAGTGAGCATGACATGGCCCATGAATAACAATCCACTTACTGTGTAATTAATTGTATATAACGTATGGCTTTTATACACTCTTCAAGGTAGGCAGTGCAGGAACCTGTGTAAGTAATGGGGACCAGACAAGCAGTCTGACATACAGACAGAATTAGACAGCAGTGCTGCTAGCTGCAGCTGCTGGATTCATCTCTATAAACCGCTCCACACACACAGACACACACACAGACACACACTTGCAGACACACACTCATCCCCCCAACCCCCTCATACATTTTTAATAGAATCTATTACTTCTGGATTAGCCGATAAGAGCTGGCCTTGTTAAATTCTATAATAGTTTGCATAATTGGTATCAGAGCAGCATATAGAGAGACCCAGATTCCTCTCTTCTCCTTCTCTGTAGAAAAAGAAAAAGAGGACACAAAGGTTCACACACAGGATAACCAAACAACCCCGAGCCACTCCGCTATACGCTGCAAGAACACTCGAGGCCTGCGGCTGATAACAATGAGCCTCATTTCCATTGAGATTAGCTCCTGTAAAAGGTATTACAACAGTGTTAAAAAGCATTTCCTATACAATTCATGCGCAAGCACAAAATTTATGTTAATACAATCGCCTGGCAATATTCAGACAGATGTCCGGATCATTCAACTGGGTGTAAATCATACAGCGTTAATGGCTGGGCGCCTGGGAAAAAAAAGCACAAATGTGTCGGTTTCTCTTCTGCAGAATTTCATGTAGCCATCATGAGACAGTTGTGCTAAATGTAAAGCTAAGGGCAAAAACCTGAAAAAGCCTGATCTATCTCACATTTCATCCCTACTTCAAAGACTAATAATTGGGCAAAAATGTCTCTTGCACTGTACATTACTTTCTTTAGCCGATACACCTTTAGCCTGTAATGATTTTCTCTATACTGCATCCTGCAAGAATTATTTAGAAATCAAGAAAACTACAAGTGAACTAAGGAAAAGCTTAACCAAATAAGAAATCTAAAAAAAAAAAAGTTAAGTTTAGCTGTGTGCAAAACAAGGCTCCAACCAAATGCAAAGCTTTTAAACATCAACTTCATAAATATACTCTCAAACAGCACTTTCAGAGGAATTTAACATTTTACACCGCAGCAACTAATGGCCGGACATTAATGACAGTCCAACTCTTGCAGAGTTGGAGCTTGCACCATTAATTTCAGCAGTAGCAGCCACAGCTACAGCCAGCATGAAACATTTTAACTCTGCAGACAATATAGGTCACTTCTGGTCTCTCAAAACAGCTTTGATAGGATGATTGTAAAATATCAGGCTTGCTCTCTGCTTAGCTATGATTTGTACAAAATGCTCAATAAAACCAAGAGGAAATGGCTGATGAAAAGTACACGTTGTATAATTCAGCTACCAAATTATCATATTTATGGAATTCTATGAACACAAGAGACAAGAAGTTCTACTTCGATTGATTTGCTTTTTGGAAAAAAATAGCATTTCTGACTTTATAGGTTTACAGATGCTGAGAACGAATTTAGCCACTAATCCAAAGCTGCACAATTAAGTCTTATCTTGGAAAACAGCCTTGATAGAGAGTAGAAAGCCTTGGAATGACCCAAATCTGCCCTTGCCCACAGATGGTGCCAAGGTAAAAGAAACACACTGCATGGGGTAAAGTCTGCCCGATGCCAAGGTAGCGTTAGAGGGTAAACAGAGCCTTATCTTATCCTTATCCCAGTATGCGCTGAGACAGCCTGTCAAAGAGCTATGGGTATGCCGTCCAGCCTTTACAAAACCTTCAAAGATAACAGATGGTGAAAGGGTGAGCAGAGGAGGTTTTTTTTGTGTGTGTGGAAAGATAAGTTCTTTTCAAAAGAATCATACTATGATTTAAATCTCATGCTAACATCTGTCTGTCAGCTCGGGCGTTAATAGAATCATTTCCACAACTCCTGTTTTCATCTAAACCTATAGAATACAAAAGTTATAGAAAAAAAAAATGCTACACAAACACTCCTCCAACCCCCCCAACCCTCCCCCCTCCTCCTAATTCCTGTCCTCTGGCTACTTTACTGTTCCACTGTTAAAGGGTCACTGATTCCTTCATGTCATTAAAATCTCCAAGCAAACAAAACTCATTAGAAAACTGCAGGGAAAACGCTGCCCGTATGGCTCTAATGTGGGAGATAACCTAATGATACGCTCTCTACCATGCATCACAGAAACATCAAATGTTCCAGGGGAAAAAAAAAAAAGAAAAAAAAAAAAAAGGTCTTTGATCTCTGGACCAACTAAAAAATGTCCTCATCTCCCTGCCTTTCTATTTAGGGCAAATGATGATGCTTCGATTGCAATTTTGCGGCCTTAATCATAAATTTGAAGTAATGAATGAGACCCATCGTGCAGACAAAATTAAGATTACCAGGAGCTTCAAATAACTCAGGCAGTCCTGTCCCCTTCCCCAGTGACCTCGGAGGCCCAGTCCTTAACCTTCCACCCTTAACCCCTGTCTCGCTACCCCCTTCATCCTATTAGAATGAAAAGACCAATTAGACAGATTTCAAAAGATAGCAGGCTGCCTGTAATTACACATGACATCTCTTAGCAGATAAAAGGTGATTATAAGGGAGCACCAGATTAAATTGCTAAGCAACAAAGCTATTGACATTATTCCTATAAGGCAGCCTGAGAGCTTTTGGTGCATATATGTAGTCATTTTGTCTCATTTTATCGTTCACTCTTCTAACTATAAAACCCACAGTGCACCTAACTGGCCCTTGAATATGAAGCCACGGATGACACGGCAGAAAAAGACCTGACCTTAATCAGTCCTTGTGCTGGTCTGAGTAATAACCATCCGAGAAAAGGTCATTCTCGTGGTGAGCCGTTTCCTCCATTCAGTAATTCGGTAGGCATGGAGATTGAGCGAGCCTGGGGAAACTTCACAATAAATCAGAGCTCAGCTTCGCTCCTGAGAAAGCAAAGGGAAGCAGGCAGCCAAATGACAAATCCCTTCTCTTCACGGAGTTGGAATTACCGCTGGGGTGTGATGTGAGATCAGAGGGAAACCCCCATGGGATACCTGCACACCGACTGCTCGTAATACCACACAATTTGCAAGCCTCTCAAACATGTTCGGGCCTGAGCAAAGCACATTTCAAACAAACAACCAAACTATGAATAGGTCATTACGACCAGTTATGTTTAACAGTCTATAATTGAAGAACACAGCAGTGTCTGGATTATATGACACAAAAATATGCACCAAATATTTACTGGCTGAGTGAATACAAAGTAAAGTATTCAAGCTGTAGATTTAAGAGTGGATGAAGCCAGCCAGTATATCTTATGATAAAAGGGGTATGAGGTACTAAAATTTTTATTATGAGGTTGTGGTAAATCAAAGGCCACGGAACTATGATTTATATTTATATGAAATCATAAGGAAGAAAGATAAGCTTGTTCTTGATAGTCACATGCCTCAGAAACAAAAAATAAAATAAAGCAAGGTGTTAAGACATAGAGTTCTCTTCTGGTCAGGAAACAAGCTGAAAAACAACCGAGGAGGACAATAAAACACCAAATTACAGGCTTTTTTCTTCTCTGCCTCTGGTGGGAAGCTGTGACATCCCATCTCTCTGGGTAATAAAGGATCTGGCACAAGCAGGAAAAGCATGCAGGGTAGAATTTCACACCTGGCCAATAATCTGCAGGCCCCTCTGCTGCGGCTAACCTTCAACCTCGGCTGCCACCGGTGCAGTGAGGTGCGATGATCCCACCTCCGGCTTCTAGACAATAGAAATGGAAACCTTCATCCGCAGCACTGAATGACCGATAATACACTTCAAAGCACTTCCTGTATCCACTGAGATGCTGACACATAAAGCGCCTTTCACTGCGCGCAATGCCATCATTCAAACACAGATGTCATTTGAGGATGAATAGATTGGACGAGAACAGTTTTTTTTTTAATGTAGAAAACTACACATGATTTTGCGCAAATGTGGCTTATCTTTAACTCATAACATCCAATTAAGGCCTACTATTCCCTTAATTTAGCTGCTGAAAACATTTCAAGGAATGATTTGCCATCAAATGCTCAATTCTATGCAATGAGTATAATTCAAACACCTCATAGTTGGATTCGGCCCATATAAATACAAATTAGCCAATAGCAGGACAGTGATAGATAGTAAGGGCGAGACGCTCCTATCCATTAGTGCGCACTGGGCATCTTTCACCACTTTAACGCTTTCTATCTCAAATAAAGGCAGGAATCCTGACATTACATAGTATAGCATCCTCAATCCTAAATATTTTTTATCACTCCCTTATTGTCGTAGTTGCATGGCTACCGTTAAAAAATGAATTCACATGGTACAAGTACAGACAAACTAAACATTTTCTGCGCTGGAAAACATCCTTATTGAGCCCAGACAGTTTCCCCCAAACATTAGGACCAAAAATAAGAAATATAATCAGTGTCTTACATAGTTTTGTCTTATCATAAGGCTTGTTTATCTTTGGTTCGCCACGGCTGATTGGTTGTTCTCCTGCTCGGAAGGCGTATTTCCTCTGCAAAAGCAATTTCACCACTGACTTCGCGATGCGCACTTGAAACCTGCGGAGATATATCCATTGATGAAGCTGGCTCAATTAACTGTACTTCCTCGACATCTTCAACTCTCGAGTGGAGGGCTAATTTCACCGATTGTGTTTTCCGTTCAGCCGCTTGTATCTCATCTCGGCAGCCGACCAAGCAGTGTGTGCCACAGGGAGTGATGTCGGAATGGAAATGAGTCCCTTGCACTGTTGAAACCGGCTCTGGACCAATCAATCAAGGCTGGATTTGAATATTCCCACGGCTCGGCCAATCGTATGAAAGAGAAGGCGGCAGTCACCGCGATGCCAAACCCGTCAAAGTGGGCACGTCGCTGTTTCGCGGAAAATTTTAAAGGAGAAGAACGTTTTTCTATTCTTTCCTAAACAATGCAAGTTTTTGGTCTATTTTGCCATTTGCAAGTCTAATCGATTAAGAGCTGCACATCCGGTCTGACCGGTAGATGTGTCTCAGCCAATCAGCAGTGCCCAAATTAACTCTCAAATTGATCAGGTGAGCAGGAGCAGCTGGAGCGGACAGCTACATTGGGATCATGGGAGGAGAAGATGTAGACTGGATTGGGAGCAATTATAGATAATTTGAGCAAGGAAATTATTTAATATGAATGTCCTCCTTTCAAAAACCTAAATGCAAAATATTCAGAGTATGAACGAAAATGACTTGTGATTCAGAATGACCACTCCAAAGTGATACCTTATCATAAACCTTGTATTATGTGCTTATTATTTTATGATGCAAGTATCATTTAAAGGTAGTTGAACATAGTGATAGTGGAGGAAAAAATGCATCAAATTGGCCTCATAAATCACTAAAGCATCAGGACCAGTCAACAAAGATCATTGGTGATAAACTGTGTTTTCTACAGAGGGTTGCAAAACCTGCAAATCTCTTGAACCAACCATCTCTGGGAAGTATATGTTTAACTCAGGAGGCAACAGAATCATAGACAAAATCTAATATTTAAAAACTGATTGTTTCATGCCTAATGAGACCTGGCACTTACAACAAACAGGGAACTAATTTTACCATAGATCCTGTAGCCTACTGTACCTCTGGTTACACATAACTCAGCATTTTAAAAGCAGTGCTTATGTCACACCTGTGTTTCTCATGTGACTAGTCAAAATGCGTGCTGTGAAAAAAGGCCTCAGTTTCACCAGCATATGTCTGATGAGCCAACACAGCTGCGCTCACCTCTGCAGGAACAGTTGGACGTTTTAGGGAAATACACTTAATTACTTCTAGATTAAAACAGATGAGAAGATCGATACCACTCTACTTCCTGATGCCGGTTAGCTTACAGCTTAGCATGAATTGAAAATGAGAAAACCGCTGATAGGCTGCTGACTGTGGCTTTATTTGTCCAGGATAAATCTTT